>JAXCGZ010016154.1:22500-25000 GCA_037179515.1 Halocaridina rubra | reverse complement strand
TGACATTTTTCGCAAACTTAATCAGATATAAGTTTCTCACTTCTCCATTTTTCATTAAGCTAAAGTCTGTGAAACGTTTTTTCCTCAAAAGGTGGAGAGAACTCTTCCCCCTCCTTCAAGTTCTTTTATTTCATACATTTTCATAAAACAAAAAGTCATACATTATTCCTTCCTTAGTAGGCCGTGTGAACTATCTTTTCAAAGTAAGTAAATTACACTTTGACTGAAAAATTTCTTGAAAGTTAACCCTTTGCTGGTCTGTCCCTCTAATCCTTATTTTTTATCTATTTATTTATTTTTTTTGTGTGAGAAGTTTTGTGACTTATATTAATATTTAAGAAAGATCAGGTGATGGAAAGTTCTTTATTGGTAAAATTTTTATCTCAAACTATGGTAATTTTTAACTTTTTTTTCAAAATTATCTTTTAAGTACGCCATAATCCCTTAGATTATCTCAAAATGTCTAAAATCATTACTGAATTAAATTTGTACAGATCTTATATCATATTTTTTAATTGCTGTAATGACTAAATAAATAAATGAATGAACGAAATAATGAATGATTGTATGGTTTTTATTTCTCCAAAACATCTATTTGAGAATTGGAGTTTAAAATATTACAAAACTATAACTGCAACAATAAACAGAGGACAGCAGCATCCAGTTCTGATCAGATGATAACTGTTAATGAGCAATGCTTTAATAACTGAACATAAAAAATGCTTCAGATGAGTCATTTTCAACAAGTACCATTAGTCAAATACTGATCACGATTTAGTTACCTAACTACATGAGACGACCATGCAGAAGACAACTGCTAAAACATAATTGTGTTTGTATTTTAATAACTTGTCTTCATATAATTTTTATACTGTATTCAATATATTACTCGATAGGTATTATTGTAATATTAACTTTTGATGTTATTGGTTCTCTAATGGTTTTTAACTATATATTTCCGTACTAACGAGTAGTCAAAATACATATAATGAGATCATGTTTAAAGATGGTGTAACAGTGTGATTTTGCTTTTTTGTCTCTGGTAATATTCTAGTTTCTCTTATATATTTTACCCATGATTAACATATTATTGTTAGGAAGGTCGTGTATGGGTTCATTCCAAGTAAGGAGTTGGGTGTCCTTTGCCTAACATAGTCCATTCCTATTTTCTTCTTTGCACGGTCAACCTGAGTGCCTAAGACGTCAACAGAAGGTGACAGAGATTGGGTCCTAAGAGACCCTAGCTCAAAGTTTCTAACTATTAAGAGTTAAAGCAACTGATGAAAGGATGTATTCTTTGTCTCGGTCTCCCACCATATAAGCTGGTCTGCGGCATTTCTATTCAGAACGCAAAACTATATCAATCTTTATCATTATATCCTTTACGCACGCATTTTCAAAAAAAAAATCGATAACAAAATATTACTATGCGAACCGAGAGAGAGAGAGAGAGAGAGAGAGAGAGAGAGAGTTACTTGACAAGGGTTATTCCAGTTTCTAAAGGGAATAAGAATCATGCGATCTTTATTCCTAAGCTGATACAATCAACACGATTACAGTCACACTAAAAATTCTATTATCAAGGAGTCTAAGTCCTAATAACGTCATCATCTCCCTTTTTCTTGTCTATTCTCTTTTTCCATTTATTCACAGCTTATGTTCATGTTGAATTGCTGTGTCTCAGCAGCTCAATGGAGGCTAGGATTTGATTTTGGCTCAAAGTTTCAAGACCATGGCTTTTCTTGATACCAATTCTCCATTTATCAGGGTTTGGGACCAGTAAAAAAATGAGTTGGTTAGCTTCCCCAGTGGCTGGAATATTTTCTAAATGTAAATTTTTCTGCACCTTCTCTACTCTGAAGATTGGTATTATGCTCTTGTGAGAATCGAAACTAAACAGTATAATGTTCATTTTCATAACAAATGAAGTTTCCAATCACTAGCTTTAAAAATTGTCTTCAATTATCTTGCGATGAGAAGCACTTGAGTCTCTTTCACTAACTATAAACATAGTCAGTATTTTTCTTCTACTCCGATATTCCAGTGTCTGAAACATGAAGTTATCACATCTAACATCTTCACAATTATGAAAATGGAATGATCGCATTTATAGTTTGCTAATACTTTTCAAAAGGCTAACTTTTGTCATGAATTACACATACGATTTTCATTGTTGATCTGATTAATCTTTTTTATTGCAGCTTTTAGCAAGCGTTTATTAATTAATATTTCAGTATCTAGTTTCCTTCAAGTCTAATGTATTAATTACCGAGTGAAATGATACTCGATAGAGAACATGTCAATATTGTGAATATCAAAATGCAATTTGACAATAATCATATAATTCTAGATTTCGACTGATGCAATGAATCGTTTACATTTCTCTAGTAAAGATATTTTCTCGTTTCATGCAGCTAGTAAATTCGTGAGACAAATATTTAGCAACTTGATAATTGTAAGATAAGTTAATTTAACTTTCTTTCATCATTTTAAGAATATC
>JAXCGZ010016154.1:0-17500 GCA_037179515.1 Halocaridina rubra | reverse complement strand
ACAGGAAAAGATACCAGAAGAGTGGCGGAAAAGTATATTATTACCTATATTTAAAGGTAAAGGTGATGTCCAAGAATGCAGCAATTATAGAGGCATTAAGCTAATGTCTCACACGCTGAAGATACTGTAGAGAATGATAGGTTGCAGGCTAATAGAAGAAGTGAGAATAGGGAAACAACAGCTAGGATTTTTGGAGGGAAGCGGCACAACAGATTGAATATTTTGCATAAGGCAGCTGATGGAGGAATTCAGAGAAAAACAACGAGGCTTGCACCTGGTTTTCGTAGACCTTGAAAATGCCTATGACAGAGTGCCAAGACAGGAAATATGGAGATGTTTGAGGGAGAAGATGGTACCGGAAGAGTATGTTAGAATTATTCAGGAGATGTATAGGAATGTGTATACCAGAGTGAGAAGCAGTGGTGGAGAGACAGATGGATTTGGGGTAGGAGTGGGATTACATCAGGGGTCGGCACTTAGTCCATTCATCTTCAATGTGGTGATGGATGTAATGACCAAAGATGTGAGAGAAGCAGTGCCATGATGCATATTATATGCAGATGACATTGTATTGTGTGCAGAGATGAGGGAGGATTTGGAGGAGAATTTGGAGGGATGGAGAGCAGCACTTGAGGAGAGAGGAATGAGAATAAGCAGGTCAAAGACCGAATATATGGGTGCCAACATTGCTGAGGATGGTGGACATAGCATAAGAATGGATGGGGAAGAAATAAAGAGAGTACAGAAGCTCAAGTACTTGGGGTCCATAGTGGAGGCTAGTGGAAGCATGGATCAAGAAGTGAGACATCGAAGTCAGGCAGGATGGAATAACTGGAGGTCTGGATCTGGTGTTCTCTGTGACAAGAAGGTACCACTGAGATTGAAGGTAAATTTTCATAGGACCGTTGTAAGACCAGCTATGTTATATGGAACAGAAACAGCAAGTATGAGGAAGACAGAGGAGAAGGGGATGGATGTAGCGGAGATGAGAATGTTGAGGTGGATGTCTGGAGTAACAAGGAAAGATAGAATTAGGAATGCGTATATAAGAGGATCGACAAAGGTAGCTGAATTAGCAAAGAAAATGCAGGAGGGATGGTTTAGATGGTATGGACCCCTGTTACGACGGGACGAACATTGTATAGGGGAAGACTTGCAATGGAAGGGTATTGATGAAAATGAAGTACAAAACAGAAATAGGAGACGACTCATTCACAACGGCGTTCCCATATAAAAATGGGTTAAAGCTGAGAAGAAGAAGAAGATTGTTATTATTGTTCTTATTGTAATTATTGTAATTGTAACTGTAATTGTTGTCATTGTCATTCATTGCCAATGTCATTGCCGTTGTCACTGTCACTGTCACTGTCACTATCACTATCACTATCACTATCACTATTATTATTATATTATTATTATTATTATTATTATTATTATTATTATTATTATTATTATTATTATTATTATTATTATTATTATTATTATTATTATTATTATTATTATTATTATTATTATTATTATTATTATTATTATTATTATTATTATTATTATTATTATTATTATTATTATTATTACTATTATTACTTATTATTATTATTATTATTATTATTATTATATTATTATTATTATTATTATTATTATTATTATTATTATTATTATTTTTATTACTATTATTAAAATAATAGTAACCCCTAACAATTCTATATAATCAAGAGATATATTTTTCTGTCTCTTCAATATAGGTAGACAGATAGACAGACAGGTGGCGATATAGATTAAATTGAGTTACTGAGCAATAGAAGCCTCTCCCAAGGAAAACCACAGCCTGTCTATCTCAAATCATCAAGATCTTAACTGGTCTTCCTTTCTATCTATCACTGTTAATCTAAAGTATCGCCAGCAGTAAATATCACATGATCTACAGACTACTTGAGAAGTAGGAAATTGAATGCCAATTGATTTGACACATAATGTTGCAAGCCTGCTTGCAGGTGTAGTTTCTATAATTTGATGATGAAATACCCCTCGAAGCTAGACTTACCTGTGATTATCCACTATTAAAGTGTTTAGCCTATTTCAGTCTATGATCCAAGGGCTATATTGACACCTTCCCTCTTGTTCCTGTTTATCTGATTTGTTGTTTGAAATTAGACTTTACCGTCTTAATTTTTAGAGTAGGATCTCGAGTTTAAAACTTTATTTATTTGAGATAGTTGAAACAAAAATCTGACTAGCAAGTGATCAAAGTAACCTACCTGATCAGGAACAGCTGTTAAATCCGGTGGCAGAGAAGGTTTGGGCGATCCAGAAAATGCTCGGTTCAGGCCAAACACTTGAAGTTTGTATATAAAAAATTCGAATGCGTATAGAGTAGATTCATTTTTCAACGTATGGAATGTAATGCTGGTGTCGGACAAAGCTTCGAGTCCCTAAAAATTACAGAATTTTATATGAGTTGAAATCATGCAGATTTTTTTTTGTATGGAGTTGCAGGCGTTTGATTTCATCGTTGCTCTTTAACGTTATTTCCTTATAAGAAATTGTAAGGAAAAACCCAGAAATTTTAGCAATAATATGGAAAAAATTACCAGAAAATTATTTCTACCTCATTTATGCAACTAATTTAATTTTTGACTTCTCTTTAAGTCAGTTGAAACATTATTAGAGAGGAACTGGTAACTATCCTTTGTCCCTCTGGCTTCTCTTGAACTCAAACCGGCCAATGTAAATGAGAAATAGGTCATTCTCCAAGTGAGTACATACTTTCTTATCCGGATATTTAAGAATTTTGGGATACCAGTGGATGTGCTTCCCAGTGATGTAATCCTCAGGTGTGTGCTGAAAGAATCTATTCCTCCCAAATTCGTCTCTACTGTCACCTAGCACAACGCCTACATTAGTGAGACATCTCCCTAGAGGAATAAAAATATCAACTGACCACAAAAATCCCTCAAAGTTATAACGTTGTTTCTTTATATGAATTTATAGTCTTGGTAATCGTGGACGACATTTTAAGTAGATTCTATGGTCTGTATTTTAGAAATTATATACAGGGTGTCCACAAAGTCTGGGTACATAGGAAATTTCACTATGCAGACCTATTTAATCGAGTTCACCTGAATTTTGTAAAGCGCATCAAATTATGCATTGAAAATGATGGAAATCATATTGAAAATATTATTTATTAACATTAGATATAAATAAAATTGTTTTGTTTTAAAAGTATGTGTTAATCTCCTGTGTACCCAGACTGAAGTCTGGGTACACAGGAGATTAACACATACTTTTAAATCAAAACTATTTTATTTAAATCTAATGTTAATAAATAATATTTTCAATATGATTTCCATAATTTTCAATGCATAATTTGATGCACATTACAAAATTCAGGTGAACGCGATTGAATAGGTCTGCTTAGTGAAATTTCCTATGTACCCAGACTTTGTGGACACCTGTATAATTGCTCATAAATTTACATTTCAGTCACCTCGAAATAGAAATCTTGTTAAAAATCAAAAGTGTTCCTCTTTAAAAGAGTTTTATGTCTTGGTCATATTTAATTCTAGTCTACATATGTATTGAAATGACTTTATTTTTCTCATTTATTCAAAAATTTTAAGTGAATACGCTACGGAACAGGAATATTATATATATATATATATATATATATATATATATATATATATATATATATATATATATATATATATATATATATATATATATGTATATATACATATATATATATATATATATATATATATATATATATATATATATATATATATATATATATATATATATATATATATGTATGGGTGTGTGTGTTTGTTGTTTATGTGTCTATGTGTGTGCGTACGTGTGTGTGTGTGTGTGTGTGTGTGTGTGTCCACTCTATTGTCTGAGCTCATTTATGTATCTAATAATCGTGTAGTTGTATTGTTGCAATGATTTAGTACATATTTTTTTGCTATTGCAGTTTAAAAAGTTTCAAATTTTATATGAAAATATCAATTATTGCTACACCTGTAGTATTTCTGTGAAATTCAGTGTCTTATGTATAAGAAATATGGAGCATTATAAGAATCCAGCCACCGGCGGAGCAGTCTGTTCCAAATGAAAAATGGGAGGAATTGGTTTGAGGGAGGGCACCAAGCTGTAAACTTTGAGTCAAATCCACATACTTGCTTTCACGAGGCTACTGGCAAGCAGAGACCCCTCAAAAAGAGATAAAAATGCAGATAAGACAGTAAGAAATTTGCATTATAAGGAAACATTTTCCCTTACCCATTTCCATGTCTTCATCTTGGCCCCAGTCATATTCACGGCAGATTTCAGGCCTGGGAAAAGCTTTCTCCACAAATCTCTTCACACCTTCTCGACTGATGACATACCCAGCACCTAATAAAAAAAAAATAACTTCCAGAAGAGGCAGCAGATGTAATTTTTTGATACTTGAGTCTGGGAATGCAGTTAGGTTAGCTTGTGTTAAGATTAGTTGATTAAAAATAACCAAAGCTATCCTAACCTAAGCCTAACGTAACCTAACCCGACCTCAATCCCAGATTACGTACCTGAAAATTATATCAGGTGTCTCATATAGGACTGATAAGAAAAAACTCTAGAATAAACAAAGCAAAAGCCATAGTGACAATTAAATAAGGAAAGGCATGCTCATTTAATAATTAAATGGATGAATGAATGAATAATTAAAAAAGTAAATAAATAAGTTAAAAAAAATAACATTTACATCCAAAAGACTATCGCATAAATCTACAGAATGTAAAAATGAAGTTAAGGTAAATGACGTAACGAGAAATCTTTAATCTACCAAGTGTAAATATATATATTTGAAATAAATTTCGTGCTAACATGAAAAACCTACTATTTTGTTTAAATAGATTCCGATCATAATTGCCTGTATAAGCATTTAATTCTAAGATCATAGCTTGCATATATTCATTCTTGCTTACCGCCTTGTAAGTAGTCTTTCCCTTGCCCTAAACGATGTGCCCTCATACCCAGTGCCAATGGTATCTCAGGGTCATAGAGTGTCAAGAGGTAACGCAGATTCTCCACAATCACATATCTACGTAAAACGAAACACACACACACACAGGTGAGGAAATTATACTTTTAAGTGGATTAAGATGGACATTTTTAATTTCTTAGCGTCTGTAATACATATTTAAATAAGAGTGAACTTATATATGAGACAGATTAAGAGCTACGCTCTATGAAAATAGCAATATTCTTCCTATTTGAAGAAAAGAATACTTGAGATGAGTAGTTTTGCTAATAGCAATATTCTTCCTATTAGAAGAAAAAATACTTGAGGTGAGTAGTTTTGCTTAGTCTATTTCAATAGGCTGAATTCGGTATATATATTAATTCCGATTCATATTTAACTCTGTAATTTGCTTTAACACTGGTTACATATGAACTCATTACATAGAATAAGCCAATGTTTTATTTAATATTTTTCTTGTTAAAATGATAATAAAGAAAGCAAGTAATCTTGATATAATAATTTCCCTTTTAATTAGAATATTTAGTTCCTTTACTACAAATAAATTAGACTTACGTGTCAGTATCGGCTTTGAGAAACCAGTCGTAATCACTTAGGTGATGATCATAGCAATATTTCAAAGCTTTTCTAGATTTACCCCAAATATAGTCGAATCCTTCGCTAACATTCAAATTAACTGCTCCCAATTCCAGGTCTAAAGAGAATTAAGTTAAAAAGAAGTAAATCTAATAGCAATTCAACTTGAGAGAGAGAAGCAAACAAGAAATTTGTGCATGGATTATGCAAAAGTTACTTTAGTAGTGATATGAATTAGCAGATCAAATTATAAGATCGGTCAGTACTGTTTATAGCGAATGCATAGTCTAACCAAAGACTAAGGCCCGATTTCTTAAGCAGTGTAAACCTAGGATACCATATTATTAGTTAGCTAGACACATACAAATGGTTTTCATAAACGCATCTGACGCGGTTCTGTGTATGGCCTAGGATCCCACGTGTATGAAATCCATTTGTGTGTGTCTAGCTAACTAACAATATGATATCCTAGGTTTACACTGTTTAAGAAATCGGGCCTAAGGTAAAGTAGCTAAATAATGTTAAATATTATACTGAGAAAAATAGGTATAGAGACTTTCTATCTGGATTACAATCCTCTGATTTTTTTTTTTTATAATAATGAATACCCAACCAAATAACAAGAGTGTAATGTTTATCATCATTATTTACTTACTCTTATTCTTTGATTAATCTAAGCATCACATATTAAGCCCCTAAGCATATATGGTTTAAAAAATTGTGGATTTTCCCCTTTTTTTTCCAGTCTAAACTTTGTCATCATTACCTAGGCTGTCTGAGCAAAATAGAAAAATGAAACTTATATCTCCATTACGTATATGTGTGTTTTTTTATATTTACAATAGACAGTCCAAGATGTAAAATGCGATTATATCTGGCATAGGGTGGTATATAATATAATGCTTGGGGTAAGGAGCTAGTCATGCAATATACATTTTTTGCAATTTTGCTTTTCATTGTTTACCAGATATAGCTTGCTGAATGGCTTGCTCCTATGGTTCTCAGAGTTGGAGACAGTGAAATTATTATTGTTTTTGACCAAATCAGGGCAAATGCCTATAGTGAGACCATGAAGCTATTACTACCTTCATTGCCTTGAAATGCATCACCAATAGACTATGTCAAAGTGAACGTTGGGTTACTGACAATTGGAAAAAGGGATTCAACATTGTCTACACGACCTTTGTATCGATGTACCAGAAAAGTCTCCCTGGAGAGCAACATGTTATTACAGTTTAGTGTGGGAAGTGACAGAAAAGCAATTCAAATGCTGCACAAGAGATCAGTGAGCACCAAGGGAAGCCTTTGCTTTAGCAGTTAGTTCATCTTTGCCGCTTGCAAGGAGGGATGAAGGCTTTTCACGCGATTCTAAAACCCATAGATGCTGTTGGAAGTGCTGAGAATGAATTACCTTTGTTGTTTGTGTTTTTCTTTTTGTTTCAATGGGAGGAGGAAAACTTATTAATTCCTGCTAAGGGAATGAAAATTTCAGGATCACTTGGCATGCCTATTTTCAGAATGACAGGATCTTGGCTCTCAGGAGATTGGAGACACCGAACAATACCAAGAAGCGTGTCGGGATCCAAGATGCATCGGAATTTTTCTGTTCTTCACTGTGAAGCCCTTCTTGTTGGTAACCAAAGAAGAGGGACAAAACTTGATGGAAATTTACTTTCGCAAAGGGATTTAGGAGGATATGGTGGACCCATTCTTGGAGGCATCTGGAAACGTGTTTGATCCTGATGAAATGTGTATTTCACACAACAGATCCCCATACTTTTGCCAAATTGAGATACATAATCTGATGAAGGACTCTGGTATTAAGTTTTTCTTTCAAAATGAACGGTCTGGAAATTCACCAGACCTTAACCTCCCTGAACACATTGGAGCAATCATGAAAAACAGTGTAAAGGCCAACATGATCTAAGAATGTGATGTTGGTCAGTATTCACAAGACACCCTTGTGATACAGCAGCAAGATGTGTTGGAGGATCTTGAGTTTGGCATTAATCCTTTCTAGTCGCTGCTTCGCTCATGCCCTCATATTGCAGGCTGTGAGAGATTAGCGAGGCTTCTACACTAAATACTGATGGCATGAGAGATTCTTTACAGTCTAAGCAATATTTTTATTTGTTATGAATTTTTCTATACTATTACTCGCTGCTTTTAAATAACCCTTAGCATAATGTTATGTACCACCCTGCATTCCTGATAACGAAGAATAGCTATAAAAAGGAATACTTACCCTCTTATTTATTAGTTTAATTACATGTCTACTTATAAGTTACTAGTAATGTTGAATAACCATTGTACAAAATGGAAATAAATGTTTGTTTGTTTGTTTATTCTTAGCATACTGAATGTCTTTTTAATGGAGAAAAATATATAGGACGTATTATAATAGCAAGGTGCTGTTGCTAATAGAAACAAATTTAATGCAGGGTCTCTAGTAGGAATTACTGTATTGATGATAATGAATAAAAGTGATATCTTTTCTAAAGGAGAAATCTGATCCCTTTTACGTGTTACTATAATGAAGTTAATGAATGGAACTCATAAAGAGAAGGATTATAATACTCTAGAAATATGCATTTTCTAATTAAGAGACTCTGAGCTACGGTAAAAGCGAGGATCTTAAATCTACGAGAATACTTCTTAATTAGATTTACCTTCTTTGCTGCTCATGAAAATAAGTTTATCACACCTTTTGCCCCAAGTTTCTTTCACAGCCAACGATTTGGTCTGGTGGAATATCGAGTCAGTCAAAATCCAACAGAGAAGTTTAATACGGTACTTGGGCTTATTTTTCTTGAGGGGTGAATTTCTTTTACCTACAAAAATAACGATATTCAGTAATTGTTAAAATACTTAAATTTTGTTCATCTTGCCTGCCCTCTTGGTCTTTGTCTGTCCTTCCCAATACTATTTGTCATTCAAGAGGCTTTTTCCTCTTTATCTGTTATCTTTACTTATCGTTGAATTTGTCTTTCGCACACGTAGTCTTTTTATGTATTATAATATTTGTTCTTATCCATTATTCTTGTCTTTTTGTATCGTTCTTGGTATTATTTGACATTCAAAATGCATTTCTCTCTTGTCAGTCATCTATAATTGACTTTTGTCTTTCACACTATCATACAAATTTTTCTGATTTTTTCCGTACTAAGAGGTTTGTCTCATCCATTATACTTATCTTTGTGTGTGAAACGTGAGCTCGTTTAAAAAAAAATAATGAGATTTTAAATTCAATAGCATCAAAATACAAAATATGTCTGTATACAAAGTTTGTTTATTTTTTCACACATTAAAAAAGCATTTAAGGAAAAAGTCACTGGGGTAGCAAACCAGCCCAACTCGATGCCGGTCTCAAAGAGAGAACTAGTATCAGTAAGTGCAATCAGTTGTGAAACTTTGGACCAACACCTATTGTGGACATTCAATAGGGTTGTAAAAAACAGCGATTCATTAAAACCATGAGAAAGCTGTCGAGAAAGAAGAAGCAAGACACTAGAAAGAGAAACAAATTGAGAAATACAAAAGGATATGTTTATGACAGTGATGAAAAATTCGACCCCACCGAAAATAGATAAACAATCATCGTTCATTAAAAATATAAAAGATATTCAATAAAGATGATTAAATGAATATACTATAAGGTTAGATTCCTATCCAAAATGGATGAACACAAATAAGTTGGACAAATATACCGTTTATGAATCTAATTTATCTGCATAGTTACCAAAGCTATTCCTGGGATCTCTATGATGAAGTGTCGAAATTTTGTCATCCTTGTTATAGTTAGACTCAATCCAAGTGTAGGTGATCGTAACAAAACACAACAGGGGAATCACCAACAGCAATATCCTCCATCCTTATTAAAGAAGAAGATGACATGTGTTTAGTTGCAATCAGTTCTAGAAATATATAGTTTTTATTGTTATTAATATTATTGTTACTATCATCATTGTTGAAATTGTTACTGTATGTGATCATATTGTTATTATTGTTGTTTCTGCTACCTATATTGTTACTTTATTGTTATTGTCGTCGTCGTAGTTGTTGTTGATGTCGTCGTCGTCACCACCACCACCATTTTTGAAGTAATAATGACTCTACTACCCTGATTTCATTTTAACTTTTTCCTTTATATATTATTTATATATTATCTGCATTGAAATCGCACTTACAGATTTTAGATCAATGTACACGTAGGCTTATGTTTACTGGCGCTGACAATATTTTTCCAGAACGACAAAATGACCCCTGGTGTTCGTGGTACGGTAAGAGACATCTCTTAGCTGAGCCAACATATGCTAGTTGGCATCTGGGGCAAGCAAATAGGTAAACTACCATCGAACCAAACGAGTTAGGTAACTTGTCCTTATGGATTACATAATTCATAAATTTATGGTTGTTATGAAATATACTGGATGGTGTGAGAGCGGAGATGTTGAAAGAAGGGGGTGTGACTGCATTGGAATGGTTAGCGAGAGTGTTTAATATATGCTTTATGTTGTCAATGGTGCCAGTGGAATGGGTGATTGCTTGTATAGTGCCCCTATACAAAGGTAAGGGAGATGTGTAGGAATGCAGTAATTGTAGGGGTATAAGCTTGTTAAGTGTGGTAGGAAAAGTGCATGGTAGGATACTAGTTAATAGGATTAGGGATAAGACAGAAAATGTGATCGCGGAAGTGCAGAGTGGTTTTAGGAGAGGTAGAGGTTGTATAGATCAGATTTTTATAGTTAGGCAGTTATGTGAGAAATATTTAGCAAATGGTAAGGATGTGTATTTTGCATTTTTGGATCTGGAGAAAGCGTTTGATAGATAGAGAGGCAATGTGAAATGTTTTGAGCTTATATATATATATATATATATATATATATATATATATATATATATATATATATATATATATATATATATATATATATATATATATATATTTTTTTTTTTTTTTTTCTTCTTTTTTTTTTTTTTATGATTGTGACACCAGGACGGGCCAAATTTTTTTTTTTTAAATAAAGCAGCCCTCATCGGGCCTGGGCACGAAGAATACATAAAGAGAAACAGAGATGGAGAGTGTAATGACTTGTCTGATGTGAAGGAATAAAAGATGTGTGATGAATATCCAAGAATATTCAGTGTAGCTGTAGGCATAGAAAAAGAACCGTAACTGAAGGAAGACTTAACATCGAACTGTTAAATATCGCAACGGGCGACTGGTGCCATGAGCCAACCTACTACATGATGGAATTAATGGTAAATTGTTGCATGCAGTGAAGAGTTTGTATGGAGTCCCAGAGGAAGAGGACGAATTAGGAGACAGTGATCAAGCAAAGGTGAAAAATATTCTTGAAGCAGTAGGCTATGATGAACAGTGTGATACCTCCGAGTGGGAAATAAGAAGACTTGGCCGAGAAAATGATAGAAAAAAGAGGCCAATACTTTTAGTTGTAGATGACCAGAAGAGGAGAAAATCCATTTTGGATAATGCAAAAAAGCTGAAGAATAAACAGGCTCCCTTTTCATCTATATATATGAAAAAAGATATACATCCTGCTGTAAGAAGAGAGCTTGCTCGACTACGGAAGAGGGAGAAAGAAGAAAAGGAGAGACCAGAAAATCAAGGTGTTAATATCCATTACGACAATCAGCGTCGTATATTATTACGTGATGGTGAAATTATTGACAGGTATGCTCCTTCGTATTTTTAAGATGTGCACAAAATAGCGTATTTACCAGTGAGCTCAATATGTGTTGTTGGAATATTGCAGGTGTCAAGGACAAATTGAACAATTCTGATATTTTATAATTTATTTTCGGGTTTCATATCGTGTGGCTTTTGGAAATAAAAACTATTGCTCGTATTAGTGTACCAGGATTTTACACTTATCATAACCCCTCTAAGTACTGTGGTAATAGGGGAGGCGTTGCAATGCTTGTAAAATGCTCGCTTTCAAAATATATAAAAAATGTAAATGTAAATGTTGAAGGTCAAATCTTGCTAGAATTGTCATGTTTTCCAGGCTTTGTATTTGGT
Organism: Halocaridina rubra; assembly: GCA_037179515.1. NCBI lineage: Eukaryota > Metazoa > Arthropoda > Malacostraca > Decapoda > Atyidae > Halocaridina > Halocaridina rubra. The sequence continues at coordinate 5,852 of JAXCGZ010016154.1, read as the reverse complement.
GGGGTATATATACCACCGAATGACTCTCCTTATTGTCAGCCAGCTTGTTTTGGTAACCTAAGTGCAGTTGTGAATGAACACAATAAGGTTGTACTAATGGGTGATTTGAATTCGCGTGTAGGTATACCTATTCTTTATGATGAAAGTTTCAAATCATACAAATATGAAGGGGTAATAGATACAAGTGTGAATGAAAATGGGAGACAATTGCTGAACCTTTGCCGTGGCAGTACAATGGTGATAGGTAATCACCTAGTATAGAAAGGTAAAAGGTTAGAAGGAGGTTTATCCTTTAAAAGAGGATCAAATTGGATATCTGAGATTGATGTATGTGTCTTAAAAGAAAATGCACTGAAATATGTAAAATCTGTTGAAATGAACCAGAATATTGTAGGATCTGACCACGCCCCACTAATGGTTCAACTTGATCTTAATGATATTCAGGAAACAGTGCCATCCTTGCTGATGGAGAGGGCTTTAAATTTAGGAAGTTCTTGCTATAATGTTCAATATATTGAAAACAGTTACACAACCCGTGGTCCTTCCCATAAGAATGTAGACTTGGATAGATTCAAATTAGTCATGAATGAAACTCAGCCCCCAGAATTATTTGAAATTCATAATGAGAACATTTTTAATATTTTAGAGACAGGTAATAAGATTATCAATAATGTAGCAAGAGACTGCAGAGTTTTTCAATCTGGGGAGTTAGAGTTTAATGGATGGGATCAAGACCACCCTCGATGGAGGAGAATATTTGAAAAAATGATCCAAAAATTATATGGAAATCTATTAACTGGAATGGCAATGTGGTGGAACCCAATGATGTGCAACCTGAAGATGTCAATTTCAAATTGCATTTCGAAAATTTGTTTAATCCTCCGACAGTTAATCCTAATCAAATCATTGATGTGTCAGACTCACCTAATATTCCCATATTGGATGATCCCTTTACTGCTCAAGAGTTAGACATGGCAGTGCAAAGTATAAAAAAAGATAAGAGTTATATTGGAATGTGTCCTGGTTTATTTACGATGCTACCACAGACATGGTTATCCTTTTTCCTTACAATTTTTAATTTCCTTTTCTTAAATGTCCTTTATCCATTTGCTTGGTGCCACAATAAACTGATCACTCTATTTAAATCTGGGGATAGAAGAGATTGCGGAAACTATCGGGGCATAAGTATAATGAACACCTTGGCAAAAATCTATGATATGCTTTTGATGAGACGGTTAAGTTTATGGTTTAATATAGATAAGTGTCAGGCCGGAGCTCAGAAGGGTAGAGGGTGTATAGAGCAGATTTTGGCTTTAAGGTTACTGATAGATTATGCTGCTTGCAAGAAGCAAATATTGTATATAGTTTTTGTGGATTTCAGTAAGGCGTACGACAGGGTACCAAAATATGATTTAATCGAGTGTCTCAAGTCTGTGGGATGTGGAAGGGTTATGTTGTCAGCTATCCAAAATATTTATTCATGTACAAAAAGTGTGTTAAAATCTGCTATAATAACAACATCTATAGGTATACGCCAAGGAGCTCCTACGAGCTGCATTTTGTTTGTCATTTATATGGATAAAATGGTGAGAATTATTAAAGAAAAAGTGAGAATTGATGTTTTTTTGGGAAATTTGCATACTCTTTTAATGATGGATGACACGGTGATTGTAAGTACATCTCGTGAAAAGTGCATATCAAAACTTGAGGCTCTATTAGATTATTGTAATGCTTATGGTATGGTGATTAATGAAAAGAAGACAAAGTATTTTGTTGTTAATGGAAAAGACAGAGATAAAGCATCAATAGTGATAAACAACATAAAAATAGATTATTGTAAAAAGTATCTGTACTTAGGTGCATGGTTTACTGATGATGCAAATATGCACTCAGTACTTAAACAGCATGAAATCGATGGTACGGCAACAGTCAATAAGTTTAGTATATTCTGCATAAATAACATGAGTATGCCCTATGCATATAAGGTTAAAGTTTTTAAAGCTGCTTTGAGTTCACTTTTGTATGGCTCTGAGAGTTGGTTCACAAGTAATTTAGCTTGCATGGAAAAACTTTATAACAGGGCAGTAAAGTGTTTATTGGCAGTGAGAAACAACACTCCAATATCCTTATGTTTAATAGAAAGTGGTTTGGAAACTTTAGTACATGAAGTTAATGAAAGAAGAAGGGGATTTTTTACCAAAAAAATGCAACAGGTTAACAATGAAGAACCTTTCTATGTGGTATTTGACATCTGCAGACGGGAAAATACACCTGGTTATCAATTTTTAAATTCATATATTGCAAATAATGTGGAAGCTTCTGCTCTAAGTGGAATAAAATCTGTAATACTGAATAAACCCGAAGGTGCCACAAAATATCTTACATATAGACAAATTTTAAATAGTCAATTGACAGTACATAAAGTGTATAGTAGCAAAGAGTTTGTACCAGATTATTTGCGAATGGCATTCACAAGGTTAAGAGTAATGTCTCATGAGTTGCGTGTAGAGACTGGAAAGTGGAGCAGAACACCAAGAGAAATGAGAGTATGTGCTTGTGATCAAATGGCAGTTCAGAGTGAAAAACATGTGCTAATTGAGTGTCCTTTCTCCCAACCAGTGAGACAAAAATATAATATGTTAAACTATCTGAGTGTCCAATCACTTTTGAATGAAGAGCTTCATATTACCGAGTTGTGTCAGTATATTTATGAAATACTAAAGTTGTACAGATAAGGAAGAGATTCAACCTTGTAATGAGGAAAGCATTGATTTTTTGTATGTATAGGTTAATTTGTAATATTTGGATGTATTCTATTCTTCTAACTGTATTTCAGAATTAGGCATTAAGATAAATATGATTATTTACTTTTGTTGGTAAGTTTGTGAGAATATTTGTATTGTTCTTTAGGCTAAGATTTTTTTTTTGATGGACAAAATATTGTTTCTATTACTTATGCTATTTTGTGCAAAAAGAAAAAAATTAATATATTTTTGTAATACTTTTGTAATATTTTGTCAATAAACTATATATATATATATATATATATATATATATATATATATATATATATATATATATATATATATATATATATATATATATATATGAGGGCAGTAGAGCTTGTGTTAGGGTAGGGAATGAAGTGAGTGAGTGGTTTCCAGTGAGTGTGGGACTGAGACAGGGATGTGTGATGTCACCATGACTGTTCAATATGTATATTGATGGAGTCGTAAGAGAGGTGAATGAGCGAGTGCGTGGTCGAGGTTTGAGAATGGTAGATGGGGATGATAACGAGTGGGAGCTGAATCAGTTGCTGTTTGCAGATGATACTGTGGGGGTGGCAGATTCAGAGGAAAACCTGTGTCAGTTAGTGTCAGAATTTGAAATGGTGTGTGAGATAAGGAAGTTGCGAGTGAATGTGGGAAAGAGTAAGGTTATGAGGTGTACAAGAAATGAAGATGGTGCTGGATTGAATGTTATGTTGAATGGAGAGACACTTGAGGAAGTTGATCACTTTAAGTATTTAGGCTCGATTATATCTGCAGATGGTGAAGTGGAAGCAGATGTGTGTCACAGAGTGAATGAAGCATGTAAAGTGTTGGGTGCGTTGAAAGGAGTGATGAAGAATAGAGGGTTGGAAATGAATGTTAAGAAAGTTTTGTATGAGAAAGTGGTTGTGCCAACTGTGATGTATGGATCAGAGTTATGGGGTATGAAAGTAAGTGAGAGACGGAAAGTAAATGTGTTAGAGATGAAATGCCTGAGAAGTATGATTGGTGTATCTCGGTTGGATAGGATTAGGAATGAAGTGGTGAGAGCAAAAACGGGTGTGAGGAGAGAAATTGCAGCCAGAGTAGATATGAATGTTCCGAGATGGTTTGGCCATGTGGAAAGGATGGATGATGAAAGACTGCTGAAAAAGGTGATGAATGCGAGAGTTGATGGGAGAAATGCTAGAGGGAGGCCTAGGTTTGGGTGGTTGGATGGAGTAAGGAGAGCCCTGATGATAGGAGGATAGATGTGAGGGTAGCAAGCGAGCGTGCTAGGAATAGGAATGAGTGGCAAGCGATTGTGACGCAGCTCTGATGGACCTCTGCTGTTACCACGGGGCTGCATCTTACAGAGGTAGTCATGTGGTAGTTGCAGTAGGAGGAGTTGGCAGTTGTGAAGCGACACAGGTTGTGGAAGAGCCGGAAGGATGGGCTGTGGCACTCCAGCAATGCCATCTGAACGGTTGCTAGCTCCCTCGTCATTGCCCATAGAGCAAAGTAATCCCCTTATTGTTTTCTTTCTTTGATGTCGGCTACCCCCAAATTAAAGGGGGAAACAGCCAAGATAGATAGATAGATAGATAGATAGATAGATGAAATATAATGAATGGCTCAATATGAGGGAAGTATTTGCAGAAAATTTTAGTAAATCCCATTTTTATTTAATAGTTTAAATTATCGTTAAGTTAAGGCACTTTTATGCACATCTCCATCTTTTTGGGACCTTCCTTTACAAGGCATAAAATTCTATTACGAAAATTTCTAGGATGTTTATAGATTATATTGGATGGATATCCATTTCTAACAAATAAACTAAGTAAAAAAGTTACTGTATTTTGATAATGATAATCTATATGCTCTGTACAACAATGTGATAATGAACTATACTTAAAATTTTAGTAGCAGTTGCTTACGAGATTTATACCAAGACCAGAAAATTATGGTTCTCTGTAAATGCTTATATCTATCTTGTTACTTTCTCTCATGATTAGCATATCTAGAAACGGTATTTTATAATCATTTTCTACCTCCATTGTAATCTTGCTTTTTGAAGATCGCAAATGTGTCATCAATGAATCTTTTATAAAATATGGTTTTGAACTATTCTGAACAATCATTTACAGTGGATGTTTCATAAAATGAAAATATGTTAGAAAAAGTAGCATATAATGGATATATCTTTTCCAATCGGTCGTGTGTTTGTAGTAAATGTCAGTAAAAAAAAAACCCTGAGTCTCTCACAGCTAAAGTTAGTATTTTTGAACAACAAAGTGTCCATGCCTCGAAAACTATTATCATTCTCACACATCAGATTGGTAGCGATGTCTACAGCTTCACTAACAGGTACATCAGTGTTGAGAGACGTAATGTCAAGGCTAACAATAAATGCATTATCATCTAGGCTTACGTCAAGTGTGATGCTCTAGCTGAGGTATGTGAAATTTTGATAACATATAATTAGTAGAGTGGAAGGGAATAATCACTTTGTACAATTTTGGTAATCCATACATAATTCCTGGGTTGGATACTGATGCATATATTGAATTATATTCCTCGTCTGATATACATTTCTTTTGATCTCATTGCCTTGAAGACCTGTTAAGCTTATCTATCAGTAATAAATTATATTTCATTGCAGTTACATCAGAAATTCTCACAAAAGTCTAAGTATCATTTAGAATTTCACCCAGTTTATTATAATTGTCTTCCATGTTTAAAATAACCACTCCTCTGCCTTTATCTGGTTTGCATATTACAATAGTTTTGTCTTGTCTAAGTCACTTGAGTAAAATGAAATCAGATTTACTAAACAAGGTATTTTTTTTTTTTTGCATCTGCATTAATTCTAGATGTTTTCAAAATATCACTGTGTAGGGTTTTTATGCTGGCAATTACTTTATGAAATGCATGCTTATCTCCAATAGGCTGTGTTATGTCTTTCTAGTAACAACACAGAAAAGATGCTTAGCTAAAAATTAGATCTTTTGGTTGGAGAATCGAACGACAGTAACCACTGCTCACGTTTACTAGACGACTTAATAGAGAAATTATGAATTACATTATTTGGAAAGTGTTTTT
>JAXCGZ010016153.1:17500-28840 GCA_037179515.1 Halocaridina rubra | reverse complement strand
ACGAGTGTATGAGTAATACTTAAGAGTAATTGGATACTTGACACGATAGAGTAAACAGTAGAATTTGTAAGTGTATGCGAGTATATATAAGTATGAAATTGCAAGTGTGTGTGTGTGTGTGTTTATATATATATATATATATATATATATATATATATATATATATATATATATATATATATATATATATATATATATATTCTTCTTCGTGTACATCTTTTCCCATATATATATGTGTGTGTGTGTGTGTGTGTGTGTGTGTGTGTGTGTGTGTGTGTGTGTGTGTGTGTGTGTGTGTGTGTGTGTGTGTGCGTGTGCGCGCTAAAATATTGATGTTAACGATATTATTCTCAACGAAAAACTTTTCTGATCAGGGAATCGAACTCGCATTACAAGTTACAGATTCATACTGCCCGAATCGACTAAGCTATTACAGCAGATGAAAACCTGCAAATCATACACCAGCTAACATATGCAGATTTTTACCAGCTGTACTAGGTTAGTCGGTTAGGGCGGCATGAATCAGTAACGTGTGACGCGAGTTAGATACTTCTTACGTTCAAAATAGTTTATCGTGGATGATAGTTATGTTAATATCATGGTTTCATTGTGTATATATATTTTCATTGTGTATATATACTTCAGTAGTCGCCGTGGCTCAAGCGGTAGCGTCTGCGACTCTGAGGCGTCAGGTCGAGGGTTCGCGCCCCGTCACGGTCTGAGGTTAGCAAGGGCATGCACTCAGGGTAACGATTACATGTGCCAAAACAAGTCCTTCGCAAGAAGGCAACCGTCCTAGCCCTTGGTAGAAAAGGGAGTCCGTGACGTAAAACCGGAACATTGTGTATATATACTTCAAAACCATGTTCAATTGTAATAAACAGGCTGATATAAGTAAACGGGAGAAGTGCTTGCATAAGCTGGTAGGGCTAAGATATGCAGATGTTTATCTGCTGTAATATCTATGATGTTCAAAAAAGTTTTTAGTGAATAGTAATATTTTCATACACAATAATATATGGACAAATAGTTGTAAAAATAAAACATGAGGCATTAAAAGTACCGAAAATAAGCAAAATACAAATAAGAGCATTCAAATGTAATTAGTTTTACGCCACAGACTCCCTTTTCTACTAAGGGCTAGGACGGCGCCTTTGGCAGGTGATCGTTACACTGAGTGATTGCCCTTGGTAACCTCAGACCGTGGCGTGCCGTGAACCTTCGACCTGACGCCTCAAAGTCGCGGACGCTACCACTTTGCCACGGCAACCACAATTAACCGCTTTCAAATATATGAACTAAATGTGGGTAATGGTATCAACAACACAAGGGAATAAAAATGAGAGGATAGTGGCTTCCTCTGTGTGGTACAATTAAATAACTCAGCAGATTCAGATAGCACACCATTAGATATGTGGAGTCAATAACTGAACAGTACCAAACGAGCTTTATTTAACATGGATGAAAAAGGCTGTCCTCCACAAATATCATGCAAGTAGCAATAATTTTTTTAATAATTACAAGAAGCAAAACTAACTAGATTATTCTAAACTTTTACTTCCTATTGTCGGGACTGCACCAGGAACTCCAAGAATAGGAATGGGCAGTTTAGTGATTTTACCCTCAGAGATGCCACCGTGGGGCGCTAGGAGGGGAATCCAACCTTAATTCCCCAGCTCCAAAAAGTCTGTCTCCGCCCCCAGAATGTGAACTAATATTGACACATTAAAAAACTCAGATCACAAATCCTTAATAAACTTATGCATAATCCATAGTTCAGTATGAGTGTATATCGATCTATACTTTAAATTTATCGTAATTCCAATAAGTTAATTCATAGTTTTTAACAAATTGTAATACTAAGAAGCATTCACATAATATAATCTATGATAGTATATCCACGGAAATTTTAAAAGTACTGTAATATTTAAATAATTTATGCTGACTTCAATAGTTCGTGCGGATTCAAATCTATAACTACATCACGAGAGCAAAAAGCGAATGCTAGCCCTTCTTTTAATAAAATATAATAAGACTGTGTAGTTAATAAGGAAATCAGGCGATATGAATAATAACATTTTTGCGTTTTAAATGAATAAGTCAGGAAGATTAAAGTACGAAGTTCCTCTTCTGCCTTCAGCAAGATATGATGTTAAGTCATGCTAATGACTAACTGCAAGCTGCCCTTACCCACTCAGGCAACATCACCTTTCCACCCAACCACCCACTCACTAATGCACATTCATTCGATCGGCTAAGTTGCTACTTCCCATGCTAAAAACCTTTTTTCTTTATTTTTAAGGGAGTAATGCTTTGAGGCTTACCAAACGTAGGAATTTACACTATGAAGCCACACATACCTGAAAAGAGATAATGTAACCAGTTACTTTTGATTTATCGGTACAATTTTAGCGTGTCATTGAAAAAAAAATAAAACTATGCAATTATGAAACTTCCCTGTAAAATTGCAGGAAAAAAAATCTTAAGGATACGTCTGTAAATAATGATTACATCATAGAAAGAGGATAACATATGGCGAGAAAATACCAAAATGGTCATGACAGCACTATTCAGAGATAATGTTACTTAAGTCATTGATTGGGATTAGAACACGACTTCTGAAACAAATCAGAATTGTTAACTCACTGCATCTCTGAAAGAAAGTGTGGACTTACACAGCTTGGATATCACACACACACACACAAACGCACGCACGCACGCACGCACGCACGCACGCACGCACGCACGCACGCACGCACGCACGCACACACACACACACACACATATATATATACTAGAAGCTTGAAAATAAAATTACATTTTAAAAACTAAACTTTTGCTGCAAAAACTGGCGAAAATAACGTCAGCATAAATGTAAAATTCGATCACGCCCTAAACTACGAACCAACACACACGCATACACACAAAACACACTCATACATACACTAGTATACATGCAAATAACAAAAACAGTTACACACACAAACATAATGATAAAAACAACATTGAGTAAATAATGGAACTCTAAATTAAACGAAAATATAGAAAGAAGTAAATATCCTTATCCTAATCGTAATAATTACCCCTAAATATATAATTACTGTTCACCTTTCACCAACACTAAGCTATCGAGAAGTTTCCTATCTCTGGATGATGACTAACAAAAGATCAATGAAGCTTGCTTAAATTTCTGACAGTATTAATCACACTCTTCAAATTAAGAGGGTTTCCAACTGCGACAGAAAACGAAAGTTATTCCTTTAAAAGATGTATAGCCATGAGAAGACTCAAATGACTCTTCCAGCACTAATTGCTCTACACCCAATATCCTCTTACCTGTATACAGGAATAATAAATGATTAATTACATGGAAACTTTATACAGGTGTTCACAATAAATTAGGTGATGCCAAGACGAAAATCAGATCAGCTTGTACGTGAAATCATACTTTAATTTTCACAATAATATAAAATTATACAATAACATGATAATACATACATATACCTTGGCTGTTTCCCCCTTTAATTGGGGGGTAGCCGACATCAAAAAAGGAAAACAGTTTAATAATAATAATAATAATAATAATAATAATAATAATAATAATAATAATAATAGTAACAATAAAATAATAATAATAATAATAATAATAATAATAATAATAATAATAATAATAATAATCCATCCATCCATCCATATACCAAAGCCATATTCTCCCTTATAAGGGGGATGGCGGAGTCAAAGAAAATACTTTTGACTTTTTGTGGGAAGTATACACAGAGAAGGGGGATTTCCAGTCCTCTCTCTCCGCTCCATTTAGTAGACTTTTACGACACGCAGGGGAATACGGAGAAAGTATTCTTACCCCTCTCTCTCAGGGGGATATAATAATAATAATAATAATAATAATAATAATAATAATAATAATAATAATAATAATAATAATAATAATAATGATGATGATGATGATGATGATGATGATGGATGATGATGATGATGATGATGATGATGATGATGATGATGATAATAATAATAAATTAGACCGAGGGAACGGATCACACGTACAGTAACGCAAACCCAGCATATTTCACATAATTAAAGAGAAATGTCAAATTATCAAGTGAATATTCCTCATACTTTCATATATATACTCCCAGATGAGATCACAGCCATCAGAGACAGTATAATAATCAACAGTAATGGTAATATGAGTCACATATATTTCTGGATAAAATGTTCTAAATATACATATTGACAAATATTAAATCAATAAATGGAATACATAAGTAAATAAAACATACACACGTACAAAAACATATAAACAATCAATAAATCTATACAAAAAAAGGACTTCTTAGAATGAAGTTATCTAAATAATTGCTATCGAGAGGATGCAAGTAATAGAAATAAGAACGTTGATTATGAATAACATCTACTTTTAATACCGAGATGTACATTGAAGATAAGGTGATCTTTTTTTTAGCTATTAAGGGAGGAAGGCAACTCATCTAAGTGCCGGCCCCAAGCAATGGATAGGTTTGTTGTCAGGAAGAAGTTCTGGCAAAATTGAACTTAAACCAACACTACAAAAAAAAAAAAAAAAAAAGCTAGTTAGACACACCGACCCCGTATGCAGAAAAGAAAAGGTGATGTTAAAGAAGATGAGAAGACATCTTTCGCCACAGAAATCTTTACATTCTATGCCTGTAACGGATCCTCCATTAATGCCTACAGCCACAAAATAATCAGGTGACACGCTATACCCCCTTGTGACGTAAGACCTTATGCAAAGCTTGCACAGGTAAAACAACAATAGGGAGGACGGAGACAAAGGTGAGGAGGAGGGGGTGAGTGGGGAGGAGGAGAGGGGGTGATTGGGAAGGGTAAGGGGTTGGTGGTGGAAATGGGGGGGGGTAGGCACTATGAACAAACAACCAATCATCCAAGCTAAGATTACCCACCATGGAAAGTGAAAGTCTAGTAATGAGAGGTTACTCACGAGGGCACACAGTAGTTACAGTCCAATTACACCCACACTTGCACGTCATGAGTCACTCGCAGGCTGTATAGACACCATTTGACAAGTCAATTATCCTAACAATTATATTTTCATTGTAATCCAACATCCTTTTATACCACGTGGTGTCTACTTTTTCCTTAATACACCCATTTAACCTCGATAAATACTAAATATTTTTAGCATTAAATTCTGACATTGTCATGTAATAAAATTCTCTTTTCAACAAACAATACTCTAGCAACAACGCAAATCACAGTTAAAAAAAACAAAATGGAAAGTGAGACGAAAGAATGACAATCACTGTCATTAGCCAGAATGATTTCACAAAATTAATCGAGAAGTCAGTCGACCACATATAGAATTTATTACATGTGCTTTTCAGTTGATTAACCTAAGCGCCACTGCACAAGAAGAATAAGTACTAAGAATGAGAGAGACTCTTTTATTTGTTTCAATCACACATTTATACTTGGGTTCTTTGGGTATAATTAGGTTAAGCAAAACAGAAACTTTTATGAGTTTCAATCACACATTTATACTTGGGTTCCTTGGGCATAATTAGGTAAAGCAAAACAGTAACTTTTATGAGTTTCAATCACACATTTATACTTGGGTTCCTTGGGCATAATTAGGTTAAGCAAAACAGAAACTTTTATGAGTTTCAATCACACATTTATACTTGGGTTCCTTGGGCATAATTAGGTGAAGCAAAACAGAAACTTTTATGAGTTTCAATCACACATTTATACTTGGGTTCTTTGGGTATAATTAGGTGAAGCAAAACAAACATAGAATTTGATAGTACAGTCATCATAGTTCAGTCTGTATAACCATAGGGCTGACGAGCTCCAGGGTGGATTCCTTGGGGCTGAAAACCTAAGGAAAAGATTTCTATAGACTTTAAAGTTTCCAATGTCAAGGTAGGATTTAAACAACACTATTTCCAAGGATGGAACTTGACAAAGTACATGCAAACCTAAAAGAAAATTGAAATTCTCTCTCTCTCTCATACATTTACAAAGTTCTTTCAGAGTCCATAAATGTACTTTCGATATTTCAGAGAATAATAAAAAATATAAAAGAAACAAATATTCTCACCAGCTTACAATACAGAAAGAGAGAAAGAGCAAACACAGAGAGTTGAAACTTGGCAAACATCAAGTGGTCATAATTTATATGCGACAAGAGCAAAGTGCCATGATAGAGCAAGGGGCAGGTGGCACTACCCTAAAAGGGCACTTGGTGAGGACGATATAATGGATCCTCCGATTATACACGAGTGGTGTTGGCAACAATCAAAAGGGTTAAATATATATATATATATATATATATATATATATATATATATATATATATATATATATATATATATATATATATATATGTTAATAACACTAAACTGTTAACATACAGTCTAAAATGGTAGGAAAAGCCCATAAAATAAAACAGCGAATATAAATAAATATATATATATATATATATATATATATATATATATATATATATATATATATATATATATATATATATATATATATATATATATAAAGTACTTTTTAATTTCGTGACCTAAACTGGTCACCTTCTCAAAGTACATGGGCTTTTCCTACCCCCCCCCACACACACACATATATATTATTTATTTTTTTTAATGGCGAAATACGACAACAGACGGATAATTTTATTAGTGAAAAGTAAAAGCTTCTAAATATATAATTTTATATACAAAAATTAAAACTTGAATTTCGTAAATATAAAGGGTAGGTATTCATTTTGTCTGTATAAGATTGGCCTTTTGTGTTTAATATGAAGTTTCACATAGAAAAGATAGCACTTGAATTTTGTTAAAAAAACATAAGTAACTTATGCAAATTATGCTTGTGTATAAAGCAATAAGCAAGGTAGATAAAGGTTTTGCTGTATGTTCATTAAATAGTTAACATCTAATAAAAAGATAATACGATAAGTTCTTCAATCTAAACCACAAGAGAAAAAAGAGAGGAAAAACCTCCTCAGATGAAGCTACCAAATAAAATAAACACAAACCTTTAGGAAAACACAGCACACAGCAAGCCTAACACACAGGCAAAATAGCAATCTTAAAATTAAAAACTGCAGCATTATATTATTGCCTTATAACACTTACAACAGTCAAATTTAGCTTAAAATGTGATACCAAACTAATTCTTTTCTTCCAAAAGACTAAAATATAATATTTTGTGAAGTGATTGGTAAACACCCATAGTTAGATTTAAGGTAATCTGCACTCTCTATAGCAAACTTAGGCCGCTTTCATACCAAAGTGGCACGTCACACGTGGCATGCCACGTGGCACGCCAGTTGAAAACGAACATCCAGATTTTAAGGTGATCTATATTCTTATCAGCGGTATCTATTAAATCTGACTCTAACAATGGAAAATATTTGCTTGAAAATCATAAAAGTCAAAACGGAAAAAAGGTCTACAAATCAGCATTATCATCATACAACATAAATGCATAGTGTGACAACTCTTAAAATTAAAGATAGATATATATATATATGTGTGTGTGTGTGTGTGTGTGTGTGTGTGTGTGTGTGTGTGTGTGTGTGTGTGTGTGTGTGTGTGTGTGTGTGTGTGTGTGTGTGTGTGTGTGTGTGTGTGTGTGTGTGTGTGTGTGTGTGTGTGTGTGTGTGTGTGTGTGTGTGTGTGTGTGTGTGTGTGTGTGTGTGTGTGTGTGTGTGTGTGTGTGTGTGTGTGTGTGTGTGTGTGTGTGTGTGTGTGTGTGTGTGTGTGTGTGTGTGTGTGTGTGTGTGTGTGTGTGTGTGTGGTGTGTGTGTGTGTGTGTGTGTGTGTGTGTGTGTGGTGTGTGTGTGTGTGTGTGTGTGTGTGTGTGTGTGTGTGTGTGTGTGTGTGTGTGTGTGTGTGTGTGTGTGTGTGTGTGTGTGTGTGTGTGTGTGTGTGTGTGTGTGTGTGTGTGTGTGTGTGTGTGTGTGTGTGTGTGTGTGTGTGTGTGTGTGTGTGTGTGTGTGTGTGTGTGTGTGTGTGTGTGTGTGTGTGTGTGTGTGTGTGTGTGTGTGTGTGTGTGTGTGTGTGTGTGTGTGTGTGTGTGTGTGTGTGTGTGTGTGTGTGTGTGTGTGTGTGTGTGTGTGTGTGTGTGTGTGTGTGTGTGTGTGTGTGTGTGTGTGTGTGTGTGTGTGTGTGTGTGTGTGTGTGTGTGTGTGTGTGTGTGTGTGTGTGTGTTACTATCAAATGTAAATTGAGTACGAAAAAACTAAAATGAAAAGTAAATTATAAATTGAGCTTAGCTGGAACTAGAGGATTTTTCCGTCATATAAATTTGCATGCTAATTAAACTGCTTCGCTGTTCATTTTTACCACCACATTCCCCCTGGATCCCATAATCATAATGGTTGACTTATGACATGGTCGTAAGAGTATTTTAATTAAATATAAATATTATAACAGAGGCAGAAGATTAGACCATACGAACTTGAATAAAATTGAGAGAGGAGACGAAACACTACAGAAATTATATGGAACCTGCAGATGGTCTAATTAATAACATATACGTCTTAATACTTTGAAAGTACGTGGAAGGCATTAATAATAATAATAATAATAATAATAATAATAATAATAATAATAATAATAATAATAATAATAATAATAATAATGGAAACAGAAACCAACACTAGAGTATTCTGAGTTTAATTTACATAAATCAAGCTTTCGGTTTCCATTGAAAGCATTATCAAGTTTCCAAAGAACTTGTTTGCTAAAGAGTTATATTCCAGCTCTGAAGTTGTCACTGAATTTGTAACTCAATAATATTAATAATAATAATAATAATAATAATAATAGTAATAATAATAATAATAATAATAATAATAATAATAATAATAATTAATAATAATAATAATAATAACAACAACAATTAGAAAGTACACTCATGAATAACTAATATGAGTAAAGAATGAGAGATTGAGTGAATAGATGACCTAATCATGTGGTAATGAGTGTTAATAGCTTCCCAACAGCAAAAAAAAAAATATCCTTTTCTGGTAAAGAAATATAAATATAATCTATTTTTACAATAACATTAAATAATGAGTAACATACCAAGCATGGACACAAATGTTTAAGAGTAAAAAACCATATCTGGGGTTTCAAAGGAAGTTTACAATAGACGCCGAGAGAAGAAACAACGTTTTCCTAACATTTTGTTCAAAGAAAAAACTGCCGACTCTGTAGCTTAGTTGCAATAATTATCTCGTCTCAGGGTCAACACATAATCGTACATGCAACTACATTGAGAATAATAATAATAATAATAATAACATTAATAATAATAATAATAATAATAATAACATTAATAATATAAGCTACATTTACAAAATAAGGACCACACTTAAACAGTGTGTTAGGGAAAACTTTGGCTTAAACATGGAATCTTTTTCCGCCAAAGTGGCCACAACTGTAACAAAAGGATCGAGGTACTAGGACTTCATCATACCCTGTTCGTGCTTTCTATCTTCAACAATAATTTTTCGTCAAGAATAGTTGGGATGAAATGACAGCCCAAACGTCCCTATCCCTCACAGTCGCTCTCTGTGACACACAATAAATGCGAAGTGTGAAGTCTTTCACACATCGCCAAGATGATCTTTCTAGCTGTGACACAGTACATGAAGTCGTAAGAATGGTAAATCACAAAATAAAGTACAAAACAAGTACAAACGTTGCAGCCATGATATAATACATAAAATAAAGATTGCAATTAAGAAAGAAGATACTACTACTACTACTACTACTACTAATAATAATAATAATAATAATAATAATAAACCTTTATTTCCATTACAATACAATGGGTATTCGTCAGCCGGGGCAAGCCCCAACCCCCCACTGTGGTGCCCAACCACAGCAGTACCTGCCAGGAAACAGCTTAAACTCTCGGTCTTGGAAGGGAACCGATCTTTCGACCTCGTGAATACGAAGCCAGCACGTTACCACTGTACTAGTCAAGCTTGTATTTGAAGGGGGGAAATATCGATAGGTTCACTGAATATAGTTCCTGGGTCTCACCTAAAATGCCCCGAGATTGACCCCCACCCCAATGATGGCTTAGAGAATCTCCCAAACACAGAGCCACATGAGAGATTGAAATGAGAGGTAGTGGGATTCCTCATCTCAGCAGCCTCAGTAAAAGTACTAACATATGTGTGAGAATTATAGACACTAACAGATAATGATAAGATGGCAAACATCTTATTCCGAGGATAAGAATATTACAGCTTCCAGCCTATACCAGGAGGTCCCAAATTTGACTCAAAGAGGTAGTAGTCAATCTCTTACCTAGGTTTCCATGATTATTATGATAGGTAAGCGGCATCCCTTTGAGGAATAACCCCTCAGAAGTTAACAGGCAAAGTTAATACACCTTCAGAAAAGAATATTACAGAAAGGCATAGTGTCTTCAAAACCTCAGGCTTGAGAGAGTCAATGTTTGCCAGTTTTAAGCTTTTCCCTTGCAAAGATTGTCCTAAGTAGAGTACAATGTACACATCAAAAATATTCTAACACGGTCTATGCACACATATAATCAAAACATAACTTAATAATTGGTCGTTATCGCTCTTGTAATATATGATACAGACGCAGAGTCACAGGGTAAAGGGCATTAAGAGCCCTTTTGACTCTGATTTACCACTGAATTCACCAGAAAGACAGGAACATCAACCAGTAACGTTTTGCTTTAGCAAACGTTTGGGCATTCCGACATGACTCATATCTTCCACCCAATCCCAAAACGTGGAACCCACTCAAGGCAAATTTTCTCAACGCCGGGTAAGGGAAGAAGTTAGTTGTCTGTGTCAAAGAAGGCAAAGATACGACAATTATTCACATATAATATGTAACTAACTTTTAGATTTGTACGGCAGCCATTCCCTTGCCATGAATGATAGTTGTTCATGTTTCAAAAGGAACGATGACTCAAGATCCTGGAAAAAGCAAAGATCTCATGAACCCACTTTATTTTTTTCAACTCTTCTAAAAATCCCCAAGGAGTCTGAGATTAAACACTCCATTTTCTCCATTGTCAGGTTAGTTGAGATTTGGCCTCTGACCTGGTTACATATGGGCATGGCTCCTCGGTGGGTAATCACATACCATTATGTATTATTAAATATAGACGTCCTACGAATTATGCACAATTACGCCTAAATCTTTGAATTATAATTAAATAATTATGAACAATGATGTTGTATTATTTGAGTTTCCTGCTATAAAATAACATACTCTATATATATATATATATATATATATATATATATATATA
>JAXCGZ010016153.1:0-10000 GCA_037179515.1 Halocaridina rubra | reverse complement strand
CAAGATTAAGATTTGAAGTCAGGGTTCTAATCAAGACCCGTCTCATCAAAGATTCATGATTCATCACAGAATATTCAATGTACTTCCCATACATACATACATATATACATACATACATACTCTTTCCCATCCGGTGTTGCGAAGCAAATCCAAAGGTTTGTAATTTAAAGGGCGAAAAGTCTCAAAGCTTCAAGGGAAAAGTAATAATAAATACAAAAAAATAAAAGATATATTTCTAGAAGCTTCCAGGTTAAAGAACTAAAAGATTCCATTCAAAGGAGTAGAACATCCCAGATATTCATCCCGAGTGCAGAATATGTACACAGGTGTTCTTAAACGATCACATAGCTACCTACATATTTACTTGGGAGAATTTCAAAAGGTAGGTACCAAATACATCCTCTCTCTCTCTCTCTCTCTCTCTCTCTCTCTCTCTCTCTCTCTCTCTCTCTCTCTCTCTCTCTCTCTCTCTCTCTCTCTCTCTCATTTTAAGATGAATTTTACGAAGAGTTTAAATAGAAAATACAACCTTGGACTTTAATTCATTAAGCTTTTCAGAGTTTTCAGTGAAATTAATATAACTATTATTATTATTATTATTGTTATTATTATTATTATTAGTATTAGTTATTATTATTGTTAATATTATTAATATTATTATCATTATTAATAGTAGTAGTAGTAGTAGTAGTAGTAGTAGTAGTAGTGGTGGTAGTAGTAGTAGTAGCAGTATATTTTTTTATAATTATCATTAATTAATGTTATGGTAATTTCATTTTATTATAACCACTGACCATATTGGCTGATAAGGGAACGGGCAAGCAACACGTGCTGCTTCTTAGGTGTTACAATATCTAAGTTAAATCACACAGTTACTAAACAGTTACTAGACAAAACCTCTCCAGAAAAATCCAATATCTTACGAACAAGAGTTATTACAGTTTTTTTCAGCGAATTGAAACTAAACAAGTTATCTACTCTCTTGTCAAAACGAACAGACAATTATAAGGAACTATAAAGAAAGAGAATTATAATTAATAATATAAATAAGAAGGAAAAAGATGAACAACATATTTATTGTAGCCAATAAAAGAACTCTGAAAGGAAAACAAGATGATGGTTACGAGTTCCATAGCATCACTCCCCCCAAAAAAAAGGGAGAGAGAGAGAGAGAGAGAGAGAGAGAGAGAGAGAGAGAGAGAGAGAGAGAGAGAGAGAGAGAGAGAGAGAGAGAGAGAGAGAGAGAGAGAGAGAGAGAGAGAGAGAGAGAATAGTTTTAATAAGAGACAAACTAAATAACGTTGTATGCCTATAAAACAAAGCGACTACTTTACAACATGAAACAAATAAATACCATAAACTTTAAAATAAAATAAAAAATAAAAAATCTGGAGTGACGTTAACAATATCCAGTGTTTGTGAGTTTTAACCCCCTTTAGCCCTCTTAACCCCCTCCTCTATCCCCCCTTAGTGCTAGTTTTATCAACAGCACCTCCGAGACGTCGGGTCATTTGCAATTCTATTGGAGATCGCCCACGCACTCTCACCTTGCGCTCTCGCAGACGACCCATGACGCTCACAGGTCTTTTTTTTTTTTTTTTAACCTCCCAAAGAGATACGTTTTATCACTGGAATACAATTTATTACTTACAAGAAAACAATGTCTTGATTTGCAGCTGATGAAGAACTTTTAACATGTAACTTAGAAGCAAAACATATAATGTTCGTAATTATGAAAAAGTAGTAAGTAGGTTCACCAATCTTTTGTAGAGCTTTATACATTGTGTGTGATATATATATATATATATATATATATATATATATATATATATATATATATATATATATATATATATATATATATACACATATTATATATATATATATATATATATATATATATATATATATATATATATATATATATATATATATATATATATAAACCTGCAGATCTCATCCAAAACCAAAAAGAAAGAAATTTCTGAAATCATTTCATAAGTGTGGCCCAATAACGAAAAAATAATATTCTACATCCAACAATCACGATATATTAATAACAGCAGCTGTTAGGAAATAAGAATTCCTTATATAATGGCAGTGCATTCCATTGAAGGCATAATCAAAACACATTTAAAATTAAAATATTTCGAATTAAGCAACATCTATCAATGCTAAACCAAGCTGAAAAATATCATGTTATGATACACGAGGGCATAACGACGATAATGAAGTTGATGCTGTGTGTGTGTGTGTGTGTGTGTGTGTGTGTGTGTGTGTGTGTGTGTGTGTGTGAGTGAGTGAGTGAGTGAGTGAGTGAGTGAGTGAGTGAGTGAGTGAGTGAGTGAGTGAGTGTTTGTGCATGCGCGCGGAGTGTGTGTGTGGGCCCAGGTGGTACCGGGCGCGACTTTGAATCTCATCGATTCGAGATTTGCCATGGTCTGAGGTTAAAAAGGGCATTAACTCAGGGTAACGGTTGCACAGTGCCATGACCAAAGTCCTTCGTAGAGGAGCTACCGTCATAGCCCTTACTAGAAAAGGGAGGCCGTGACATAAAACCGGATCATATATATATATATATATATATATATATATATATATATATATATATATATATATATATATATATATATATATATATATATATATATATATATATATATATATATATATATATATATATATATAAAATATATATATATATATATATATATATATATATATATATATATATATATATATATATATATATATATATATATATATATATATATAATTTACGTATTTCTGTTATTCTAGAAAAAACTAGTAAGAGTTATAGTTCTAAGTGAGATACTGTACTCGTTCTAGTAACTTCCGTTAACACTATATAGTCACACTGATCAAAATGCTTTCTGCAATAAGACTGATCAAAGAAAAATATTTTGACTATCTAAAAGAAAGTTTCTGACGAGATTTCAGAGTCGTCCAAAATATTAAGATAAATTTACTGCCAATATCCTGACGACAGCAAATAATATGACGATAGATATCGATGTTGTTTGATCTGCACATAAGCTCTCATGGTCTAAATTTGTGATAGTCAACCTGGGTGCATGGTGCACCCCAGGGTGAATGAATTTTTTCAAAGGGTATCTGGAAATAATGGGGTACATGGAGGGGTACATGAAATGACCAGTGTGTATGAGAGGGTACAGTACGAAAAGGTGTTTTAGGAAGAAAATTGGAAAAGCACATGATATGTATATTTAAAAGCAGAAATACAATATGAGTACATAATTATTTTATTTTAATATACATTAAACACCTATACAGGTATCACAATTATTTAGGACCGAATAGCTATTTTCTATGCTTAAAATAGACACCTAATACTTAAGACGTGATTTTTTTATCTAGGGTAAATGAATTTCTCAACAGCTCCCGGAAGGGTGCATGAACTTATAAAAGGTTGAAGAACACTGGTCTAAAACATCTCGTCCCGACGAATTACATCTTTCCAGTCAATATCTGTCTGAATGCGATATAGAAAAATCGTCTCTCATGATGAAGAAATATTTGGTGACTGCGAACAAACTAAAAGTCTATTCTGAGAGATCATTGTTGAAACCGCTGAATCACGAAGCGTAACGATAAACAATAAACTGCGATTGGAAATTACGAAAAAAAAGATGGTGATTGTATTGCTCACTTTCACAGATTTTTGCATGACAAAAGTTATGATGTACAATAATGCAAATGTAATGACTATCTGTTCCCAGTGTTATATCACAAAAATATATATAATTATCAGATAACAACCCATTAGAGCGAAGGCTCCAATCATTGGACATTTTTTAAATTTGTATTGTTAAGGAATATAGAAGCTATTTATGTATTCTGTAAAAGTCAAAATTCCTAATTATGAAATTTCCAATTAAAGCAACATAGCTTCTGAAATACATATAAATACTCTCTCTCTCTCTCTCTCTCTCTCTCTCTCTCTCTCTCTCTCTCTCTCTCTCTCTCTCTCTCTCTCTCTCTCTCTCTCTTGCATAAAAGAGAAGCGAATCTCGCAATACTGTATTGTTTTAACTTTCTCTTCATAAGAGATCCATCTTGAACGCAATCAGGAATCTTCTGCTGCATGCCTCAATGCCTCTCAAAAACGAATATCCAAAAGTTATCTTGAAAACTACTGAAAATATAGAGAGACAGCAAACCAGGTATCGTTTCAGTTTACACTTTATTCTTTCCACAAATATCCCTAATATTTTTTTTTTCTAGTAACTTATACTGACTTCCCATTTACTATTACGAGCATTGTAACCTTTGTTTATATAAGCTTATAATTTCCGTATTGGTTAATATTTGATAAATCAAATATTAAATTAGTTGTTCATTGAGACTTTTTTTTTCTAAATTATTAGAATTAAAAGTATACTATACATGGAATACTCTCATTTTTCTCTCGATACATTCATACAATGAAGCATTCTAGAGTACGGAGAAAGCAAAATTCACTTATGCATTCTGTAGATTCTCTTAAATCATCGTCTGATCCAGTCGATCGCTTCCTAAGTAAAATACACCTGTAACTTAAGAAATGGATCAAGAGCTTTATTGTGCATCGCATCGCTTAGGATCAACGACTCAAGTCTGAGTTTGGCATGTTAGGTTCACACCTTCAAGTACTTTGGAATGGCATTTGTCGTGCTGTGATTTCATTGTCAATACTTGAGGAAAAAAATGTTCATTAAAAGTTTATTTTCCATTGTCTCTGGCTACATTTCTCTAATGGTAGCCTTGAGGTCTTGAGATACAGCAAAGTCTTATTACAGTTGTTTTTAGATTCTCCCCCCCCCCACGGATGGGTGAAACGGGTCATGGAGGACTCATAGGGCGGTCGCCAGCCAGCACAGGTCCCAACCCCCCACTGTGGTGCCCAGCCACAGCAGTAACCTCCCCAGTAAACAGCTTAAACTCTCTTGCCTGAACGAGGCTCGATCCGTCGACCTCGCGAATGCGAAGCCAGCGTGTTACCACTGTACTAGCCAGGAAGCTCCTACTTCTTATTAAAGGATAAATAAAATTCTTGACGTTTATAAATTGACAATTCTACACGTGTAAGGCAATGCTACTGTAATACAAATAATACTTTAGTCTCTGAGTTGTCCTCCATATACAGTTTTTATTTAGAAAGTCTGAAAGAGACTGTAGAGTACTTCTATTTCTAAAGCGCTTATTCTATACAGGCTCAAGTTAAATTCAGACTCCAGTATTAATTAATCACTATTTACTGTAAACTAATTATTAAAATCATTATTATTATAATAATTATTACTATTATTATTATTATTATTATTAAGAATAAATAGCTGTTAAACTACTGCTGTAATAGAATTTTTGTCTAATTTCCCTTGCAAGTGAACATAAAAGGTCATACACAGTACACCATTTAACTACAAAAACTTCGACAAAAATCATTTTCAGTGTATTACCATCACTGCAAAGGGGAAAAAAAATGCCAAAATAATATTCTGTGATTTTCTTTAGTAAGCAGACAACGACTACAAGACGACAGACGCCACTGCTATCCCTATTGCGTTACCTGTCATTGCTGTCCTACAGACAAGCCATGACTATTTTATATATATATATATATATATATATATATATATATATATATATATATATATATAAATTCGGCATGGAACGTGGCGGGCTTCGAGCTGGGATCCTTCAATATGGCAGAATTTAATCCAATGAAGACTCGAAATCTATCACCAAAGTTCAATTAATTAGGCAATAAAAGTGGGGAAAAGAAGTCTTGGTAATTAAAAGCCCCCACAAACTGTGATAAAACAAGCATTCTGGTTTAATTAATGGCCAAAGTTTCCCATCCTCAGCATACATGCATATATAAGAACATAAGAACATAAGAATAGAGGACACTGCAACATGCCTACTGGCACACACGAGGCAGCTCCATTTTTGAATTGCATTTTCAGCATGTCTAACCTATTCTATTCTACTCTACTTATTTATTCTGTTTTTCTTTTTATGATTTTTCTAATAAGCACTAACCTATTCATACCCACCCTACCTATGTCATATGTCTATCTAATCTACATTTGAAGGTGTCTAAGGTATTGGCATTTACTATCATACTAGAAAGCTTGTTCCATGCATCAGCTACTCTATTACCAAACCAATTTTTACCAATTTCCCTTCTGAACCTAAATTTATCAAGCTTAAATCCATTATTACGAGTTCTGGTTTGATCATGAATTTTTAAAACTTTATTAATATCTCCCTTGTTAATCCCTTTAAACCATTTATACACTTCAATCATATCCCCCCTAACTCTTCGCCTCTCTAGAGAATGTAGATTAAGTTTTTTTAATCTGTCCTCATATGGTAGATTTCTGATATTGTGTATCATCTTGGTCATTCTTCGTTGCACTCTCTCCAAGGATTCAATTTCCATTCTATAATAGGGTGACCAGAATTGCACAGCATAATCTAAATGGGGCCTAACTAATGCAAGATAGAGCTGCAAAATAACTTTTTCCGTCCTATTGCTGACGCTTCTTGAGATAAATCCTAAAATTCTGTTTGCTTTATTTCTGACTGCTGTGCATTGCTCTCTTGGCTTAAGACTACTACTCACAAGAACTCCCAAATCCCTTTCACACTGAGAACTCATGATTTCATGGTTATTTAGCTTATAACTAGTATTGTCTTTTATAGTACCCATTTTAACTACTTTACATTTTTCAACATTAAATTCCATTTGCCATTTGTCCGACCATTCAGATAATCTATTTAGATCTTCCTGTAAAGCATGAATGTCTTCTTTTCCATTTATAGTTCTACCTATTTTAGTGTCGTCTGCGAATTTACTTAGGTTACTACTGATATCCGAATCCAGATCATTTAGATATACGATGAATAATAGAGGACCCAGTACCGAGCCTTGTGGTACCCCGCTTGTAACCGAGCCCCACTCTGATTTCTCTCCATTTATGCAAACCCTCTGTTTTCTGTCTTTTAACCATTGTTTGATCCATCTGAGCACAGCTCCTCCTATACCATGAGCTTCCAGCTTTTTAACTAATCTTTTGTGAGGAACTCTATCAAAAGCTTTGCTAAAATCTAGATATATTGTATCATATTCTTTGCCACAATCTACTGCCTCGTAAACTTCTGAATAAAAAGACAGTAAGTTTGTAAGGCACGAAAAACCCTTAAGAAACCCGTGTTGTGAAAGTTTTATCAGTCTGTGTAATTCTAGATGTGCCCTTATTTTATTTGCAATTATGGATTCTAGAATCTTACCCACTGTTGACGTTAAACTTACCGGCCTATAATTATTCTTTTTAACACGTTCTCCCTTTTTAAATATTGGTACCACATCTGCCAATTTCCACTCCATGGGTACCGATCCTAATTTTATTGAATTATTAAATAATGCAGTTAGAGGACAACTAAGCTCTTCCTTGCATTCCTTTAATATTCTAGCATATATTCCATCAGGTCCCGGAGATTTATGAGCCTTTAATTTATCTATTTCTTTTATTACCTCCTCTCTCGTAATATTTATTGAACTAAGTATATTATCGGGACTGTCTCTGTAAATGGATTCTACTTCCGGAATATTTTCCAAGTTTTCATTTGTAAATACAGATAAGAAATAATCATTTAAACATGTACACATCACTTTATCGTCATCTGTGATATGGCCATTGGCTACTTCAATTGGTCCGACTTTTTCCTTAAATTTTGTTTGATAATGTTGATAAAACCCTTTAGGATTTTCTTTAGCTTCTCCTGCTATTCGAACTTCGTATTTTCTTTTCGACTCTCTAACTATCTTTTTAACTTCCCTGTTTAACTGTATATATTGCTGCCTCACCTGCTCTTCACCTCTTTTTAGTTTCCTGTATATTCCTCTTTTAATACCTATAAGATTCTTTATTCTATTGTTCATCCATTTAGGGTCATTTTTTCTTGATCTGCAATGTTTCATGGGAATATAGTCTCTCTGACTATTCTTAAGAGTCATGACAAAATTGTTATATTCCTCATCCAAATTTATATTGATCTTATCTTGTGATAATCCTTGGCATGTGGTACCCAAATTTCGGGGTAATCCGCTACCTGTGACCTGACCTGCTGGATTAACTACCCACATCTGTACCCCAGAAATCCCTTCCCATACCTCATTAGATAATTTAGTTTTTAAGCCCTCAAAATCTCCTGCTCTAAAGTTTGGAACAATATTCTTATTTTCCTTTATAGTTTCCTTGAAAATTATGTTAAATCTAATGGAATCATGGTCACTGTTGCCCAATTTTTCACCAACTTCTAAATTTGTAACCATATTTTCTCTATTACTAAGAACTAAATCTAGTGTATTCACCCCCCGTGTTGCTTCATGTACATGCTGAGAAAGGAAATTGTCTTCTACTACTTCCAAAAACTCCTTAGAGCTACTATCACCTGTTATGGTTTCCCAGTTAATATGTCTAAAATTAAAATCGCCTACAATGCAAACTCTATTTGACCTGCTCACTTTAGAAATTTCATCGTATATAACTTGCGACTCTATATTATCTAGATCAGGTGGTCTGTAGACTACTCCTACAACTAGACTTTCTATATTATTTTTAATTTCAACCCATAAGGTTTCTGAATTTAGATTTGTCTTAATTCCAGACTTAATGCAGCTTCTGAGGCTATCTTTAATATACATAATTACCCCTCCCCCTCTTTTATCTGCACTACGATCAAATAAGTCTCGTTCTTTGGTAATTGTAGGGGATTCACTATGCAGATATGTAGACAGGAAACTCAGGCACAGAGTTAGAGGAAAATATTTTTTCCCTGGAGCAGGTATGAAGAAGGTGGGTGAGTCAATAAATAGCTGGATTGAGAAAAAAGATGTTGTTTGTTTGATAGCTGGGGGAAATGACGTGCAGGATGGTAGAAGTGAAGAGCTGATTAGGTTGTATAGACAAGCCCTGGATAAGATTAGGAAAAGGGGTGCAGTTCCTGTGATGTGTGGTATTCTCCCTAGGCTTAGCCAAAGTTCAGAGTGGTGGTCTCGAGCTATAGGAGTAAATGCTAGGATGAAAGTCTTCTGTCGGGAGAATAATATAGGTTTTATAGACGGGTGGGATCACTTCACTAGTCGTAAGCATATGTATGCAAGGGATGGAGTGCATCTTTCTAATTCAGGTGTCTCGGTATTGGCTGGTATGATAGACAGAGAGGTAGGGGGGTTTTGTTAGACACAAATAATGAAATGATTAATACTTGTGCAGAGAAATTAGTCAGTAAGGGTTCAGTAAATAGTGGGTCAAATAACTGGGAGTCTAAGGATAAGAACCATTTGTTACATAGAACAAATATTAACAAAAAGAATAGCCACAAGAAGGGTGAAGCTAGAGAAAGTTTAAAAGTATATTATACAAATAGCCGTAGTTTAGGTAACAAGATAGAAGAACTGAGAGCCATAGTATGTAGTGAGAGACCGGATATAATATGCATTAGTGAAAGTTGGATTAAATTAGAAAGCAAACACCTTAAAGCTGAGTACATAATTACAGGATATAAACTTTATAATGCTGATCGTAGTGCAGATAAAAGAGGGGGAGGGGTAATTATGTATATTAAAGATAGCCTCAGAAGCTGCATTAAGTCTGGAATTAAGACAAATCTAAATTCAGAAACCTTATGGGTTGAAATTAAAAATAATATAGAAAGTCTAGTTGTAGGAGTAGTCTACAGACCACCTGATCTAGATAATATAGAGTCGCAAGTTATATACGATGAAATTTCTAAAGTGAGCAGGTCAAATAGAGTTTGCATTGTAGGCGATTTTAATTTTAGACATATTAACTGGGAAACCATAACAGGTGATAGTAGCTCTAAGGAGTTTTTGGAAGTAGTAGAAGACAATTTCCTTTCTCAGCATGTACATGAAGCAACACGGGGAGTGAATACACTAGATTTA
>JAXCGZ010016152.1:25000-28874 GCA_037179515.1 Halocaridina rubra | reverse complement strand
CATAAGGACATAAGAACATAAGAATAGAGGACACTGCAACATGCCTACTGGCACACACGAGGCAGCTCCATTTTTGAATTATATTTTCATCATGTCTAACCTATTCTATTCTACTCTACTTATTTATTCTATTTTTCTGTTTATGATTTTTCTAATAAGCACTAACCTATTCATACCCACCCTACCTCTGTCATATGTCTATATAATCTACATTTGAAGGTGTCTAAGGTATTGGCATTTACTATCATACTAGGAAGCTTGTTCCATGCATCTGCTACTCTATTACCAAACCAATTTTTACCAATTTCCCTTCTGAACCTAAATTTATCAAGCTTAAATCCATTATTACGAGTTCTGGTTTGATATTGAATTTTTAAAACTTTATTAATATCTCCCTTGTTAATCCCTTTAAACCATTTATACACTTCAATCATATCCCCCCTAACTCTTCGCCTCTCTAGAGAATGTAGATTAAGTTTTTTTAATCTGTCCTCATATGGTAGATTTCTGATATTGCGTATCATCTTGGTCATTCTTCGCTGCACTCTCTCCAAGGATTCAATTTCCATTCTATAATAGGGTGACCAGAATTGCACAGCATAATCTAAATGGGGCCTAACTAATGCAAGATAGAGCTGCAAAATAACTTTTCCCGTCCTATTGCTAACACTTCTTGAGATAAATCCTAAAATTCTGTTTGCTTTATTTCTGACTGCTGTGCATTGCTCTCTTGGCTTAAGACTACTACTCACAAGAACTCCCAAATCCCTTTCACACTAAGAACTCATGATTTCATGGTTATTTAGCTTATAACTAGTATTGTCTTTTATAGTACCCATTTTAACTACTTTACATTTTTCAACATTAAATTCCATTTGCCATTTGTCCGACCATTCAGATAATCTATTTAGATCTTCCTGTAAAGCATGAATGTCTTCTTTTCCATTTATAGTTCTACCTATTTTAGTGTCGTCTGCGAATTTACTTAGGTTACTACTGATATCCGAATCCAAATCATTTAGATATACGATGAATAATAGGGGACCCAGTACCGAGCCTTGTGGTATCCCGCTAGTAACCGAGCCCCACTCTGATTTCTCTCCATTTATGCAAACCCTCTGTTTTTTGTCTTTTAACCATTGTTTGATCCATCTGAGCACAGCTCCTCCTATACCATGAGCTTCCAGCTTTTTAACTAATCTTTTGTGAGGAACTCTATCAAAAGCTTTGCTAAATTCTAGATATATTGTATCATATTCTTTGCCACAATCTACTGCCTCGTAAACTTCTGAATAAAAAGACAGTAAGTTTGTAAGGCACGAAAAACCCTTAAGAAACCCGTGTTGTGAAAGTTTTATCAGTCTGTGTAATTCTAGATGTGCCCTTATTTTATTTGCAATTATGGATTCTAGAATCTTACCCACTGTTGACGTTAAACTTACCGGCCTATAATTATTCTTTTTAACACGTTCTCCTTTTTTAAATATTGGTACCACATTTGCCAATTTCCACTCCATGGGTACCGATCCTAATTTTATTGAATTATTAAATAATGCAGTTAGAGGACAACTAAGCTCTTCCTTGCATTCCTTTAATATTCTAGCATATATTCCATCAGGTCCCGGAGATTTATGAGCCTTTAATTTATCTATTTCTTTTATTACCTCCTCTCTCGTAATATTTATTGAACTAAGTATATTATCGGGACTGTCTCTGTAAATGGATTCTACTTCCGGAATATTTTCCAAGTTTTCATTTGTAAATACAGATAAGAAATAATCATTTAAACATGTACACATCACTTTATCGTCATCTGTGATATGGCCATTGGCTACTTCAATTGGTCCGACTTTTTCCTTAAATTTTGTTTGATAATGTTGATAAAACCCTTTAGGATTTTCTTTAGCTTCTCCTGCTATTCTAACTTCGTATTTTCTTTTCGACTCTCTAACTATCTTTTTAACTTCCCTGTTTAACTGTATATATTGCTGCCTCACCTGCTCTTCACCACTTTTTAGTTTCCTGTATATTCCTCTTTTAATACCTATAAGATTCTTTATTCTATTGTTCATCCATTTAGGGTCAATTTTTCTTGATCTGCAATGTTTCATGGGAATATAGTCTCTCTGACTATTCTTAAGTCATGACAAAATTGATATATTCCTCATCCAAATTTATATTAACTGACGGACTGCTGTTCTTTCCTGTGAGAGAATTTAATGTATTGATCTTATCTTGTGATAATCCTTGGCATGTGGTACTCAAATTTTGGGGTAATCCGCTACCTGCGACCTGACCTGCTGGATTAACTACCCACATCTGTTCCCCAGAAATCCCTTCCCATACCTCATTAGATAATTTAGTTTTTAAGCCCTCAAAATCTCCTGCTCTAAAGTTTGGAACAATATTCTTATTTTCCTTTATAGTTTCCTTGAAAATTATGTTAAATCTAATGGAATCATGGTCACTGTTGCCCAATTTTTCACCAACTTCTAAATTTGTAACCATATTCTCTCTATTACTAAGAACTAAATCTAGTGTATTCACCCCCCGTGTTGCTTCAAGTACATGCTGAGAAAGGAAATTGTCTTCTACTACTTCCAAAAACTCCATAGAGCTACTATCACCTGTTATGGTTTCCCAGTTAATATGTCTAAAATCAAAATCGCCTACAATGCAAACTTTATTTGACCTGGTCACTTTAGAAATTTCATCGTATATAACTTGCGACTCCATATCGTCTAGATCAGGTGGTCTGTAGACTACTCCTACAACTAGACTTTCTATATTATTTTTAATTTCAACCCATAAGGTTTCTGAATTTAGATTTGTCTTAATTCCAGACTTAATGCAGCTTCTGAGGCTATCTTTAATATACATAATTACCCCTCCCCCTCTTCTATCTGCACTACGATCAGCATTATAAAGTTTATATCCTGTAATTATGTACTCAGCTTTAAGGTGTTTGCTTTCTAAATTAATCCAACTTTCACTAATGCATATTATATCCGGTCTCTCACTACATACTATGGCTCTCAGTTCTTCTATCTTGTTACCTAAACTACGGCTATTTGTATAATATACTTTTAAACTTTCTCTAGCTTTACCCTTCTTGTGGCTATTCTTTTTGTTAATATTTGTTCTATGTAACAAATGGTTCTTATCCTTAGACTCCCAGTTATTTGACCCACTATTTACTGAACCCTTACTGACTAATTTCTCTGCACAAGTATTAATCATTTCATTATTTGTGTCTAACAAAACCCCCCTACCTCTCTGTCTATCATACCAGCCAATACCGAGACTCCTGAATTAGAAAGATGCACTCCATCCCTTGCATACATATGCTTACGACTAGTGAAGTGATCCCACCCATCTATAAAACCTATATTATTCTCCCGACAGAAGACTTTCATCCTAGCATTTACTCCTATAGCTCGAGACCACCACTCTGAACTTTGGCTAAGCCTAGGGAGAATACCACACATCACAGGAACTGCACCCCTTTTCCTGATCTTATCCAGGGCTTGTCTATACAACCTAATCAGCTCTTTGCTTCTACCATCCTGCACGTCATTTCCCCCAGTTATCAAACAAACAACATCTTTTTTCTCAATCCAGCTATTTATTGACTCACCCACCTTCTTCATACCTGCTCCAGGGAAAAAATATTTTCCTCTAACTCTATGCCTGAGTTTCCTGTCTACATATCTGCATAGTGAATCCCCTACAATTACCAAAGAACGAGACTTATCCGGAGGATGGGTTACTCCGACCTTGGGAGACTTACCTAGGCTCTTGACCTGAGAGCTTTTCCCACTTCCATTTTTACGATCGCTAGTACGCCTATCTGACTCTATGGTTCCTGAAGAAT
>JAXCGZ010016152.1:0-10000 GCA_037179515.1 Halocaridina rubra | reverse complement strand
ATCTCCCAATTCAAGAAATGAGTGACGAGGCCAAACACCGGAGAATTCTCGAACTGGAGGAGCACGTGCGGCGCCTACAAACTCCTGCCGATGAAGCTCCGTCGAGAAGGAACTTGGTCAACGCCGACAGAGAAACCGACGCCTCAAACATCGACGAACAGCCTGCCGCTCCGAGCCCCGTGGTGACACAGGGAACGCAGCAGGACAAGCCCCCACCCCGTGCCCTGGTTGTAAAGGAGCCTCGAGTGAAAAATTCACCTTTATACCTCGATGGCGCAAATGTAAAAGACCTCGAATGTCCGTCCATAATTCCCGCGACCGACTTCCTGAAATACTTGGGTCTGCGGATGAGAAGTGACGAGTGGTCAAACAGAGAATATAATGAAACTTTTAAGGAACTATTCCTAAGATATTTCTTAGTAAGCCGAAGTGTGACCGGAGCATTGAGTGAAAATGCCCATTACAAGAAATATAAGTTGCCGGATCCGACCAAGAAGACGGCGATTCGTCGATTTTACTCGAGAGAAGAAGGAGAACCCCCTCCTTCCTTGCCTTCTGCCATGAAGTTCTTCAGGACCACCTCCTTAAAATAGCTAAGTACTTGTGATCTGTATCCAGTGAGTAATGGGACAATTAGTAAAAGAAATTGAGGTCAGTGGATGCCGCCATTTTATCTTGTAGTTATGCATTGACTCAGCCAACCTGCCTACGAGGGGTGTGGCGCCTAATAAGTTGATAAAAGTAGAATTTCTGTACCCATTACTAACATGGATAATTTGTACTAATAGCTATAAGCAGTAATAAACTCCGTTTTTTGTTATAATTTGAGTAATGTAAAGAAATTGCGTTGGAAGTGTGTTCCATTTATTTGTATTAATGCTTAGATTGAATTTTAAGAACGCGAATGTATTGATTTTAATTGAAAATTTAATATACGTGCAATCACTATTACAGTATATTAATTTCTTAAGTGTAAGAATTATAGTGAGTAATATACTTGAATCTGCTTTTAAGGTTTTTCTTAGAACACGTGTGATTTCCGAGAAAGGAATGCGGAAGTGACCAATCGATCTCCCAACCTCGTTATTATAAATATGTAGTAATTGTACTGATTTTTGATATTTAATGTACGTGAAATCATTGTTATATTAATTTCTTAAAGCGTAAGAAATCGAGTGTTAAGATTGCGCCTGTTTTCAAGGTTCTTTCTTTTTTTGTTTGTTTTTTCTCCGCGGGAGTAATGTTTTAGCGAAAGAAAGACATAAATGACAGATCGTTCTTTTAGTGTTGTTATGATAGGGAATTAATATTACGATACGTGTGTGGCATGATTTTTTGAAGAAGAAGAACTTTTGTGATATTATTTAGAGATGAGTTTTTTTTAATTTTGCGCTATGCAGGTGAAAGTAAGAGTAAATTAGAGGAATTTGTGCTGTCCTAGAATAGGGAAGGTTTTTCAGTGTCACCCAAACGTAGCTTCAAGGGAGTAAAATGTTTGGTTGTTTGTTAGAATGGGACCTAGGACTGGTGAGGCAGTCTGTGACCGCGCGGCCCAACCGAGATTTCACCTTTACTCTCCTTCAGAGAGACCAGGAAAGGAAAACCAACATGTTGTAAATAAAAGGGAATTTTACAGAACGGGGATGATTGTTTTGTAAGTGATGCAGCGAGTGAGGCAGAGAATGAGTATGAATGACTGGGGGTATAATGGGGGGGTTGCTCTAGGGGGTGAAATCGCGGAAAGCACCGTTAGGAAGCATGATTGGGGAGTCTCTACGGGGATCGTTCCCCTGCTCCGCCAGGTTCTTCTGCATGCCATATCAGAGTATTTTTATGGGAGGTGGTGCGCTGTTGCAATATCTAGTGAGGGATATTTTTGAGAAAATGATTCTCCACCTGCCCAGATATGATTGAGATGCCAAGTTTGTTTTATTTTTGTTTTGTCCCCTACTCCACCAATGAGATTATTATTCGATTTCCGAGAGATTCCAAGATAGATATTACGTGATAAAGGACGTGAATCTATGGATGATTCTTTATTTTCTTTGCTAGCTGCAGTATATACATTATTTGTCTGAAGAGATATGCTAGATCGATAAAATAAAACTTTACGAGTTTTAGCCATGATAATGTTTTATCAAAATTATTTCAGCTTGGTCATAAAGAAAGAGTGAGAGCTGACACGATATGACAACAAGAATGTTACACAGCCGTTTCCCGTATTTGAGAGAGCAGAAGTTTATCCAGAAGCCAAAAGAACAGGGAAGAAAGCAGCGCCCACATGCGCACCCCCGTAAAAGCAGACAGAACAGTTATAAGTCGAACTTCTCCCTGTTCTGGAGGAAATTCTGTTGTATAGTAATTCAAATAAGTCAAATTCGAGATAGTAAAAGAATATATATATATATATATATATATATATATATATATATATATATATATATATATATATATATATATATATATATATATATATATATATATATATATATATATATATATATATATATATATATATATATATATATATATATATATATATATATATATATATATATATATATTCTGGTTGAATTGTTCATGTACAGCTCCTTACGAGATTTTGAAACTTAAGCAAAATGCATTCTTTACTGTTGCTAATGAAATATACTTTTTGTTTTATTATTGCATACACAGGGACAGACTTTTTATATTCTTTGATACCTGTTTTTGTTATATAGTTCTTTTTGTATTGAAGAAATCTTTAAAATCTTAAATAAAGAGTTTTGAAAAGATTATCTAGAGATAATTATGGTTAATCCCTATCATTGTCATGAATTTAAAATTACATTTGAGCTAATTAAGATAACTGAGATTCTCAAAGATTATATGTTGAGTTTTAAAATTTAAAATTAGTGATACTTACGTCATGATAAGAAGTTTAAGGAAAAGATATTTGTACTTTTGTTGATAGTATCAGAGATATTGTCACATATGATTTTAATCTTTTGCTTTAATTTCATCAGAGTGTGTGTGCTTCGACTCAACCCTCTGATTTATAGCAAGAAAAGGATTGTCATTATAGACAAGGATGTGTATGCTGTTACAGTAAAGTCCTTAGCAATATTAAACAGAAAGGAATGGATTTATGCTTCGACATTTCTGCAGTTGTACACTAAGTTCTTTTTGCTTTTGTTTTTGTTAATGGGGAATAAGAATAGCCCTCTGACAATAAACGTAAAACTCTATCAATAGTCATTGCTAACGTTTGTTCACTTTCATTTGTTTATTTATTAGTTTATTATTAGATATACTCTGCGACACTTTTTTATTTTCAGTACATTTAAAGGAAGGAAGCCCATCTCGCCTGACCACAGGGTGGAGACCGCGACGTATTTCAAGGTCGCCCCGTCTCTCTCTCTCTCTCTCTCTCTCTCTCTCTCTCTCTCTCTCTCTCTCCTACCTTTCACTCTACTCTGAGACTGACAGAAGCTCCTTCCGATGCTAAGAGAATGTTGCCGTAATTGATTCTTTTTTTGTTTTTTTTCCAGCGAAGCTAGGCGATAATTGTGCCTACATTTTATTGCAGTCGATAGATTGTTGCATGCTGTTATTGCATAAATACTGATAAGACATCGGTAGTACCGCCATTTGCATAAATATTTTTGCCACATGTCGCAACTGTTTAGAGAATAGATAGAGCTCCCATTGACAAATTGTGGAGCCAGCAAGTTGCCACTTATGCTTTTATATATATACATAGGTTATGACAGCAGGAATTTGAATAGTGAAAGAGACTGTGTTAGAATGAGCATTACTATGAAATATAAGTATAGAACTCTGTTCTTACTTCTGAATGCCAGTCTCCATTGTATATATATTGCTAATCCTGATTTAGTATTTTTATTTTATTTTTTTTATTATTCTTATTATGATCATGATTATTAGTAATATTATTATGTTGACTATTATTGTTGCTATCTCTCAATGGCCTGTTGCTAATTATTATTTTTGAAATGCAATCAGCAGTGACTTGATGATTTGTATCTTTTATCTGGATTCATACTTGATGTTATTGTAGCCACTGCTAATAAGAATATTTCTTTAGTGGTTTTTCTCAGCATTTAATGATTGTTCTTTTTGATGTCTATAGTAGAGTAATGCTATGTCGCAGTTTCTAAGTCCTAAGTATCTTGGAATAATAATCTAGTTGTGTAGACACATACCTCCCTTTACCACCCTATTCCTAGGCAGCCCCGACCTGCAAGTTCTAAAAGTCTTTAGATTTTGTCCTCTCAAACAAGTCCCTGTTGCCCATTGAATAGAGATTGCAATCACTTGCAGTTGCAGGGGAGGCAAAGTATAGCCTCGATTACCAACGTATGGCCATTGTTGGTACCCAGAAGTCATAGGGAACCTTTCTTACAACTGTAGTAGTGACATAGGTTCAAATTTTCATCCCGAGGTCTGCTTCGAAGGTACGTGTGGATTGCAGTACTGAAGAGAAATCGCTGTGACGTTGCAGGTCTCCTACAGGGTGGTCTTAGTCAAGATCGGCCGAGGGTAGGACGAAAAAGCCAGGCTGGAAGGATTAGAAAAGTGCATCGATTGCTTCCTCTTTGTCTTGCCTATCTTGGAAAGAAGATAAATTTATGGTAGTGTACGAACCTGGGCCTGCAGCAAGGACGGCGGGGGAGTGAAAAATTGAGGAGACAGAGAGAAACCGTGGAATCACGCCTAGCAAGAATTCATGAGCAAGGGAAAGAGAAAACAAAAGTCTTTAACATCCTAAAAACACTCTAAAAAGCCATGTAAACGAATTGATGAAATCCCAGAGAGAAAGATAAAAAAAATCCCTATACATGTCCAAACCTTAGTGAAGAGAGAAAGAAGGGTTTTTAAAAATCCCTTAGTAGTTGTTGGAAAGAACAACCCACGCGTTAGAACTGAAAGAACAAAATGGGAAAGAAAAGGTCCCCTTTTATTATTTGTTTTACCTAGTTTTAAGATAATTTTAAGCGACAACTCAGAGACTCCTTCAAAGATAGTTTTTGAATAAGTGCCTTTGATGAATTGTATGATTTGCACCGACAGTAATAAGTTGTCTTCTGCTTAAATAATATTAGTGTTTTGCTTTAGCATTATCATTGTTTGAATCATGATTTAATCTTTGTGTTCATTAAGTTCTCATATCAGTTTGTCTCTGAATAGGAATTGCACATTGGGATGATGAATGTTTTTTCACTTTTCACATCGTAACCAATATTTTGTTTCAAGAGTAGTTTTTTAAGGCCTAATTTTAAGACAAATCAATGCCCCATAGTAACGATAGGAAGTTTCCATTTATGTTATTGTCTATCGCATTTTAAATGTTCGTACATACTAATGTTCTACATGATTTATCTTTTTACTGTAGCTAACCGACTTTTGTAAATCTTTTGAAAAAGGAGAGAAGTAGACACAGTAACGTCATGATCTAAACTAACTTGTGATCTTAATTAGTGTTTGATAATGATTAGTTACACACTGAAATCCTGATGATTAAGGTTAATTCTATTTGTTAAATATAGGAATGTTTGTACTAAAGATTGTTTAGTGTTCATAGAACTAGGAATTCTTAGAAAATAGCTTAAATAATTCGGCCCCATTTCTATTGTAAACTAATGTTAGCTAGGATATGTCCAAGAGCTCTCGAAAAATTAGCCCATGCTTCGACTGAAATTAGAGATATTTCAGTTTTGGTTGGGAGGGATGTCGTATGACTTCCGTCATACTGAAGTCAGAATCTGAAACTTGTAACAAATCTTGAGGGGTAACGGTTGGTCGAGGGCACAGATATTTTATTACATGCCCTCACTTTTATTGAGTTTTGGGTGCAGACCATGTTTTCCCTCGGGACCACCAAGATTTATGGCTAGGCACCTGGAACTAACCGCTGGCGCCATGCACCCCCCCCAGAGGCCTAAAGGATAAGGGACCCTCGGTCCTGGAAAACACCACAAGTTGTGAAGAGAAACATGAGAGGCTAGAAGTCAAGGGTGAAATAGAATACTCTCCCAATTGTTTTCTGCGGTACGGCCAATGTTTGTAGAAAGTGTCAAGGAGATATATGACCGGACCCATGAGACTTGGCATCCGACATGGAGTGCCT
The DNA here is from genome assembly GCA_037179515.1 of Halocaridina rubra. Classification (NCBI taxonomy): domain Eukaryota; kingdom Metazoa; phylum Arthropoda; class Malacostraca; order Decapoda; family Atyidae; genus Halocaridina; species Halocaridina rubra. Next base: position 3,870 of record JAXCGZ010016152.1, on the reverse strand, counting down.
GAGGAGGGTGGGAAAGGCCAAGAAGTTAGCCAATTCCTAAACCACAAGAAAAACAAACATGTGACCCCTACGTATGTACATGCCCTGGAGAGATACCCAATAGCCACGCTCTGACCTGGAACTTTTCCGTTCTATAGGTTTGTTGAAATAGCCCCTCCCCGAAATAGGGAGGGACTCCACTTCGAACCTGGCGTTGATTTGCAGGACTGGATGTCACTTGAGTTCATTGGCAGGATTGGATGTCAAGCCACGCCCTGCCCCGGGGGTGTTTCAAGAACCACCCAGGGCAGAGACAGTCACTCAGAGAGACACAGTTAGTTAGAACTTTGCCCGGGGCACGAATAGATCATAGATTGTGATAGTCATAGGGTGGCGGCATTGAGTCGTCAAAGATGTGTTGTACTCTAGAATAAATTAAGATAAAGGAACCACTGCTTGTCCATTCTTACCTTGCACCCTTCTGGTACTAATATTAACGTGGTGAAATAGTAATTAACGTAGTGAGAAGAATTCATTACGACAACGGATGACACGTGGTGAAATAGTAATTAACTTTACGACAACTTGTTGGGCAGCGGTAGAATTCATCCTACAACTTGGTGACAAGCGGTGAGATAACCCAGTCATCTTACAAATTGGTGAGTTCAGATCAGATAGTCCAAAATTCATACGACATATATATATATATATATATATATATATATATATATATATATATATATATATATATATATATATATATATATCTATATCTATATCTATATCTATATCTATATCTATATCTATATCTATATCTATATATATATATATATATATATATATATATATATATATATATATATATATATATATATATATATATATATATATATATATATATATATATATATATATATATATATATATATATATATATATATATATATATATATATATATATATATATATATATATATATATATATATATATATATATATATATATATATATATATATATATATATATATATATATATATATATATATATATATATATATATATATATATATATATATATATATATATATATATATATATATATATATATATATATATATATATATATATATATATATATATATATATATATATATATATATATATATATATATATATATATATATATATATATATATATATATATATATATATATATATATATATATATATATATATATATATATATATATATATATATATATATATATATATATATATATATATATATACATACACATATATACATATGAATAATTTTTTTTTTTACCCCGACCGGGACTCGAACCTAGGACTTATGATTACTAAGTCAAGGCGCTACCACTACACCACAGAAGGTTAAAAGGAATCCAACCTTATAGCTTATATCTGCTATACTTAGGAATGAACGCATTCTATCTTAATGCCACTATGTTCATATTACAGATTCCCCAACCTCACTCGTGGCTTCATTTTAGCATATATATATATATATATATATATATATATATATATATATATATATATATATATATATATATATATATATATATATATATATATGAAAAAGGCATTAGAGAAGACTTCCGATCAAGTAAAGATAACAACTCCAAGTATATTTACCCTGTATATTATTAGGTTAGGTTAAGTTAGATTAGCTTAGGTTAGATTAATGCCTAGATTAACCTAATCAATCCTAACTTAACAATTTACAGGTGTTTTTGTGAGGGGAGTTTCCATATGATGGGGCGGTAGGAGTAAACCAGCTGCGGCTGTAGGGCCTCACTCTATAACATCCTTGCCCGCTAACCTTGTGAATGACCCAAACAGGATGCTAAGGGGGAAATGTGGCAACCCATTATCCCCAAGGAGCTAAGAGGAGTAGTAGTTGAGGTATGTGTGGATCTTTGTGAATGTGTGTTTCTTGGCTCGGACACCCCCCTTAAAAAGGGGTATGGGGCCATGCATATAGATAGAAAGGCAGTAGATATATCTACCGGATTCAAGATTTCGCTAGGAAAAGGTGGGAGGTAATGTTGGAGAGGTTGAGAATAAAAAAAAAGTAAGAATTCTTACTATACATAAGTTACATTTTCTTTCGTTTGATTATTGTAGAAAACTTAAAAAAATTTGATATGCTCTCTCACTAAGTTCTCCCTCTCTTTTTCTACCTACCTACCTACCTACCTACCTACCTACCTACCTACCTACCTACCTACCTACCTACCTACCTACCTACCTACTTACCCACCTAACTACCTACCGACCTATACCTACATACCTACTTATACCTATACCTACCTACCACCCTACCTACCTACCTACCTACCTACCTACCTACCTACCTACCTACCTACCTACCTACCTACCTAACTAACTACCTACTTACCTACATACCTCTCTCCCTCTTTCACACACAGACGCTTACACACACGCACACCCCTGACAAACTATACAGAATATCTGGAACGCAATGTGAATCTAGTATAGCTTTTGGCTTAATGCCAACACATAAAGAAGTAAGGAACCCATTTTGAGCTTGTCTCCTATTGGTTTCTGTGACATCTACAGACAAGGGAAACGTTAATAAAAGGAAAAAAAATGAAATAAAAGAGGAAATAAAAAAATAATAATAATGACGATCAGAAAGAATCCTTTTGTCATATTATTCGACAGGTGATCAATGCGTTGTTACTGGGCTTCTCAATTATTGAAGGAAGAGAAAAGGTTGGAAGCATATCTTGAGTTTGTTAGATGACCACATTTAAGTACATACGTGTACACACATCCGTATATATACATATATATATATATATATATATATATATATATATATATATATATATATATATATATATATATATATATAATCACGCTTTGTTTTATTTTAGTGGTAATTATAATAATAATAATAATAATAATGATGATAATAATAATAATAATAATAATAATAATAATAATAATAATAATAATAATAAAATAATAATAATAATAATAATAATAATAATAATAATAATAATAATAATAATAATAATAATAATAATAATAATAATAATAGTAATGATAATAATAATAATAATAATAATAATAATAATAATAATAATAATAATAATAATAATAATAATAATAATAATAATAATAATAATAATAATAATAACAATAATAATAATAATAATTACCTATCTATCTACCTTGGCTGTCTCCCTCAATTGGGGGGTAGCAGACATAAAAAAAAAAACAATAAGGGGATTACTTTGCTCTATGGGTAATGACGAGGGACCTAGTGACCGTTCAGATGGCACTGCCGGAGTGCCACAGCCCATCCTCCAGGCTCTTCCACAACCTCTGTCGCTTCATATATGCCAACTCCCCTACTGCCCCTACCGCAGGGCTACCTTTGTAAGATGCAACCCCGTGGTAACAGCAGATGCCCATCAGAGCTGCATCACAATCGCTCGCCACTCATTCCTATTCCTAGCACGCTCACTTGCTTCCCTCACATCAATCCTCCTATCATTCAGGGCTCTCCTTACTCCATCCATCCAAACAAACCTAGGCCTCCCTCTAGCATTTCTCCCATCAGCTCTCGCATTCATCACCTTTTTCAGAAGTCTTTCATCACCCATCCTTTCCACATGGCCAAACCATCTCAGAACATTCATATCTACTCTGGCTGCAAATTCTCTCCTCACACCCATTCTTGCTATCACCACTTCATCCCTAACCCTGTTCAACCGAGATACACTAATCATACTTCTCAGGCATTTCATCTCAAACACATTTAGTTTCTGTGTCTCACTTACTTTCATGCCCCATAACTCTTATCCATACATCACAGTTGGCACAACCACTTT
>JAXCGZ010016151.1:27500-28903 GCA_037179515.1 Halocaridina rubra | reverse complement strand
TTAATTCTTGACGGTATGCTCTTGATAAATCTAAATAGATATTCTTATTTGACAGTCACGGCAGGACACTAAAAGTAGAGGTTCTATTTTTTTTATTTTATCTTAATATCCAATTCCTCGGTGCTATGGAGTGGCTGTAATAAAAGTCTGTAAGGCAAGGTCAAAGAAACTAAAAATTTTGCTGCCCAATTCGCTGTTGGCCATTGCATAAATTCTGAACAGGCAAAACGCTTTTTAGAAAGCTAAACTGGATCATCGTAGAGAACTAAATTTGATATGTCGCTCTAAAGTTTAAGTGCATGTTAATAAGAGGCATTATACCAGAAAGGGTTTTTCATATTTATAAAACACTATACATTTACAATAACTCGTGATTCGAAGAGCAAGAACAAAAATAGCAGACAAATCCCCGTCTGTCAGGGGTCCCATCGTATGGATTAACTGCCGGAGGATTCAGATGAAATAAAAACAGTATCAGCAATCCAAAATAATCCGTAGCCTTTGTGGCATTATATATATAATTTTTCTTATATATTTTTTTCTGCTACTCTTATGCTGTAAGGATTATACATAATGTTTATTTTGTTGTATCTCTATTGCAGTACCCACAGCACACATTGTGGAATGGAGGAGGTTATTATTATTATTGTTATTATTATTATTATTATTATTTTTATTATTATTATTATTATTATTATTATTATTATTATTATTATTATTATTATTATTATTATTATTATTATTATTATTATTATTATTATTATTATTATTATTATTTTAAACATATATTATTAAAATATTGTTATTCTCTCTCTCTCTCTCTCTCTCTCTCTCTCTCTCTCTCTCTCTCTCTCTCTCTCTCTCTCTCTCTCTCTCTCTCTCTCTCTCTCTCTCTCTCTCTCTCTCTCTCTCTCTCTCTCTCTCTCTCTCTCTCTCTCTCTCTCTCTCTCTCTCTCTATCTATCTATCTATCTACTTATCTATCTATCTATCTATCTATCTATCTATCTCTAAATTAATAAACAGAGAGGGCTTTGCTGATGTTACTAATCCTAGTCTTAAGCTCAGTCAAGATGCTAAATTTTGGAAATATATTCGTCCTCTTTGCTGACTATTTTGTCGAGACATCTTACTCAATCATTTCCTAATAGGCGTCTTTGTCTGTGTTATTAGAGCTATGCATGGATGGTTTATTAATTTGAGTCACTGACTGGATCCAAACCTACTATTTTATGAAGTCTCCCTTAGCTCATTCCACTACTGATGAAGGAAAGCCTCCAGCATCTCTTTATTTTCTCTCTTCATGTGTCTAACGGAAATACTCTATGCAGACTGACCTATTATCTATGTACTCACAACTTGGATATAAACGTAAGATAAGAGAGGCTTCTTGTAGTCTATGAA
>JAXCGZ010016151.1:12500-25000 GCA_037179515.1 Halocaridina rubra | reverse complement strand
TTTACCTGATCCTGTGGTTCTATATATTGTTAAAATCAGTATCCTTCCCATTTATATTAACTAGTTAGTTTGATACACGAAATAATTGAATAATAAAAGAAAAAAAAATTACCAAATATCCACCTGTCAACAGTACTGAGTTAAGTTGCCAAGTAGTACAGCAGTCTTATTTTCTTCATTTTTTTGCTTTTCTTTTAGCTTTCTCTTTTACTATTTTTTTTATTTTGTATATATATTGAGTTAAATGTAAAGTCTAATCCCGTGATAACATATCTTGGTTAGCAAGTCAGTTTATCAGTTAGGAAGAATATATAGCAGAAACAGGTGGGTGCCACCTCAAACACAAATTCGAATTTTCCTTCAGGTTTGACTTTTGTTTTTCTTTTTCTTTTTATACTTAAATTACCATGGTCAAGTTTTTAAGTTAAGGTGTGTGTTACCAGAAAAGAGACAAACTGAGTCCCTAAATAGCACTTATATGGAGATATAAAAATTCTGTGTGAAGCTCAATTAAAAGTTTTTCTCTTTTCTTTTTTTTCCTCTTTCTCGTCTTCTTTCTATATTCTGTGAGAGGGAGAACATAAAAATGAGGCCATCTCTGTCCCAAACCTCTCCCACCCATGGGTCGGGAGAAGGGGTAGTCATCAGGGGACTTAAACAGAGAATCAAGAAGTTAGAGGAAATGGTTATAAGCCTTGATGAAAAAAATTCGGAATATGGATGGAGAAATGAAAGAGAATGAAACACTCAGAGAACAAACAAGATCTTTGGAGGAAGCAAATAAAGCACAAGGGCAGGAGAGAAAGGAACTAGAAAAAAGAATAAAGAAGCTGGAAGGGGAAAAGAGTCAACTAGAATCTAGAATTTCTAAACAAGAAGATAAAAACAAACAGCTGAATGACAACCTAAAGGAATTAGATGTTAGTTCACTGCTCTCTTCTGAGAGAGACGAGATTGCTGCTTGGAATGTCCAGATTAAGGAAAACATTGAAAAGAGTTCCAGGAGCTGAATATGGAAAATGATGCCATGAAAACGTCCTTTGCTGATGCACTAAAGGGGAATGTGGCAGTAAAAGAGGCTGTAAAGGTGGTGGCACTGGAAAACATACAAACAGTTGACTATAAAGAGACAGTAATCGAAAAAATGAAAGACGTTGTGATGGAAAGGGCAAACCCACTCATCAGACAGGCACTTGATAAGGAGAAGACAGTGGAAATCTCAGGCATAAGTGAATCCCAGGAGCCAACATGGCAGGGGAGACTTGAAGAAAATAAAGCTAGGGTTGTAGACCTGATATGAAAGCTTGGAGTAGTATGTGGTCCTGAGGATATTGTAAACATACACCAACTAGGTAAATATTCGAGGGAAGGAAAGCCGAGACCAACAAAAGTAACCTTTGAGAGAGGGGAAACATGTAGGGAAATATTGTTGAGAAAAAAATAGTCTAAAAGACCTTCAAGAATGCAAAGAAGTGTTCATTAGACGATACAGAACACAGGAAGAGATGGGAAAGATCAAAAACTTGTTGCAAGAGGCAAGAAGGTTAAATGATGAAAGAAATGAAGAAGAGAAGAAAAATTTTCGTTACAGAATACTTCCAGACAAAGGGGAGATAAAGAAGATAATGACAGAAGATCAGGGGATGGGGCCTCATTAAGATTGTTATACACAAATGCTGATGGATTAGCTGGTAAGGCAGTAGAATTAAGAGATAGGATTCACAACAGTAAGGCAGATATAGTAGCAATTACAGAGACTAAGTTGAGTGAGGACATAAACAGTGTCACAGTTTTTCCTAAGGGCTTCAGAATACTAAGGGTTGAAAGATCTGAGAGGACTGGTGGAGGGATAGCATTGCTCATAAGTGAGAGGATTCAAGTTGAAGAAATAAACTTGGCTATAGAAAGTGAGTTCAGGGAATTTCTTGTTGCTCGCATAAATACTGGGTCAGAGAGCATTATAATAACTGTTGTATGCAATCCACCAAGGAACCAAAATAGGCTTGAAATTTATGAATAAAGTCATATAGGTACTATTGAAGTCATAAACTCAGTTGTTAACATGGCACGGGAGAAAAAATGTAGGATTTTGATTATTGGAGACTTTAATCATAAAGAGATAGATTGGATAAATCTTGACCCACACAGTGGTGAGGACTCATTCGGGGCAAGATTCCTAGATTACGTACAAGGGAATTTCCTACACCAACATGTAATGGAACCAACAAGAGCCAGGGGTGGGGATGAGCCATCACTACTTGATCTAGTGTTCACAGATAATGTGTTGGATATTGAAAATATTGAGTATGAACCACCAATTGGAAAGAGTGACCACTGTGTGTTGTTGATGGAGTATATCATTGAAGATATTCTTCCTGAGAGTAGAGGCACTGAGGACATGAGGAGGAACTATCCGAAAGGAGATTACATCAAAATGAATGAGCTTTTTGCAGTTATTGACTGGAGAACCTTGTTTTACAACAAATCTGTACAAGAAATGTATGACATCTTTTGTGAGAAATATGGGAAGATAGTAGATTGCTGCATACCTGTCACCAAAGTAGGTGAAATTCATGCCAGAGAGAAATGGTTCGATAATGGGTGTAAAAGAGCTAAGGAGTGGAGAGACAAATGCTGGAAAAGGTATAGGAGGAGAAAAAACATAAATGCCTGGCAAACCTACAAAAGAGCAAGAAATGACTACCTAAGTAAAAGAAGAGAGGCAGAGAGAGATTATGAGACGGACATCACCAGGAAGGCTAAAGAAAATCCCAAGCTTTTCCACAGCTTTATCAGAGGAAAACTGAAGGTAAAAAAACAGGTTTTAAGGCTAAAGAGAGCGGATGGAAGCATCACTGAGACGGACGAAGAGATCTGCAAAGAATTGAACAAGGAGTTTCAGTCAGTATTTACAGTAGAAAATACCCCACCCCATCAGATTGCAGTGATAGAAGCTCAAGGGCCGGTATTAGAGAACATCAACCTTACAGCCACAGAGGTATGCAAAGCGCTGATGGATTTAGATGTTCATAAAGCTACAGGTCCTGACGACATATCCCCTCATGTGCTTAAAAAATGCGCAAACACAATATCAGTGGCACTAAGTATCATATTTAAGGAGTCACTGGAGTCTGGGGAGATTCCAAGATGCTGGAAACAAGCAAATGTGATACCTATCTTCAAAAAGGGAAGGAGGGATACGGCTCTGAACTATAGACGAGTTTCCTTGACCAGCATAGTTTGCAAAGTTATGGAGAAACTACTAAGGAAACATATCTCTCTTCACTTGGAATCCTTCAACTTTTTGTCAGTGAGGCAACATGGCTTCAGAGAAGGTAGATCAACAGTAACAAACTTATTAGAATTTTATAATGAGGTAAGCCAAATCTTACAGGAAAGAGAGGGCTGGGCAGACTGCATATTCCTAGACTTCCAGAAAGCGTTTGACACTGTTCCACATGGGAGACTTATTAGGAAGCTGCAATCAATGGCTAGAATAGGTGGAAATGTTTTGGAATGGATAAAAACTTACTTAGAAGGAAGGGAACAGAGGGTTAGAGTAAGACACTCAGTGTCTGAATGGAGAAGAGTTAGTAGTGGAGTTCCACAGGGTTCAGTTTTAGGGCCACTTTTGTTCCTTGTATATGTAAATGACCTACCAGAGTCTGTAAATTCATTCATGAATATGTTTGCACATGATGCAAAGATTGTGAAAAAAGTAAAAAACGTGAACAATGGTAGAGAACTTCAGGAGGATCTAAATAATCTGCATGAGTGGTCAGAAAAGTGGCTAATGAAATTCAATACCTCAAAATGTCAGGTAATGAGAATGGGTACAAGTGCAAGAAGGCCCAAGCTTGACTACTAGGTGGCTGGAGTACAACTTCAAGAGACAGAAAATGAGAGAGATCTAGGAGTAAACATACTGGCAGATTTGTCTCCAGAAATACATATAAATGGCGTAGTAAGGGCAGCATATGCATTCTTATCAAAAGTAAGGGTAGCCTTCAGGCACATGGACAAGGAAATGTTCAGAAATATTTATGTAACCTATGTGAGGCCAAAACTCGAATATGCAGCCCCCTTTTGGAATCCGCACTTGAAAAAGCACATAGCTAAGCTTGAAAAAGTTCAAAGACATGCCACGAAACTGGTGCCAGAAATACGCAATCTCGGTTATGATGAGAGGCTGAGGGAATTAGACTTGCCATCACTTGAAGCTAGAAGATTGAGGGGGGATATGGTGACAGTCTTTAAATTCCTTCATGGTTAGATAGAGTGGATAGGGATCGATATTTCGATATGGCTGGCTCTAGAACTAGAGGTCATAGTTTGAAGCTTCGTAAGAAAACTTCTTTGCAGGATATAAGGAAATACTTTTTCAGTGTAAGAGTAGTTGATAATTGGAATTGGCTAAGCGAGGAGGTAGTTAATGCTATCTCAATCCATAGTTTTAAGGACAGGTACGATAAGTATCACTAAGTCTAAAATGGAACCGATCAGGAGACGGGAAGATACGAGCTTTGGGCTCTTTCTCGTAAACACAATTAGGTAATCACAATAAGGTAATCACACACTCACACACACACACACATATATATATATATATATATATATATATATATATATATATATATATATATATATATATATATATATATATATATATATATATATATATATATATATATATATATATATATATATATATATATATATATATATATCATTGCTTACCCCGACCGGGACTCGAACTTAGTACTTATAATTACTAAGTCAAGGCGCTACCAACTACACACCACAGAAGGTTAAAAGGAATCCAACCTTATAGCTTAAATCTGCTATACTTAGGAATGAACGCATTTTATCTGAATGCCACTATGTTCATATTTTAGATTCCCTAACCTCACTCGTGGCTTCATTTTCGCATTTAATTTAATTCCCAATCTCATTCGGGTCATACAATAACCAAATAAGCACATTACATATGTGAAAACATGAATCATTATTTACCCTGACCGGTACTAGAACCTAGGACTTATAATTACTAAGTCAAGGCGCTACCAACCACACACCACAGAAGTTTAAAAGGAATCCAACCTTATAACTTATATCTGCTATACTTAGGAATTAACGCATTCATTCCTAAGTATAGCAGATATAAGCTAAAAGGTTGGATTCCTTTTAACTTTCTGTGGTGTGTAGTTGGCAGCCCTTGATTTAGTAATTATAAATCCTAAGTTTGAGTCCCGGTCGGGGTAAATAATTATTCATGTTTTCACATATGTAGTGTGCTTATTTGGTTATTGTATGACCCGAATGTTATTGGGAATTGAATTAAATGCGAAAATGAAGCCATGAGTGGGGTTGGGGAATCTGTAATATGAACATTGTGGCATTCAGATAGAATACGTTCATTCCTAAGTATAGCAGATATAAGCTATAAGGTTGGATTTCTTTTAACCTTCTGTGGTGTGTAGTTGGTAGCGCCTTGACGTAGTAATTATAAGCCCTAGTTTCGAGTCCCGGTCGGGATAAATAATGATTCATGTTTTCACATATGTTTTGTACTTATTTCGTTATTGTATGACCCGAATGAGATTGGAAATTGAATTAAATGCGAAAATGAAGCCACGAGTGAGGCTGGGGAATCTGTAATATGAACATAGTGGCATTCAGCTAGAATGCGTTCATTCCTAAGTATGGCAGATATAAGCTATAAGGTTGGATTCCTTTTAACCTTCTGTGATGTGTAGTTGGTAGCGCCTTGACTTAGTAATTATAAGTCCAAGGTTCGAGTCCCTGTCAGGATAAATAATGATTCATGTTTTCACATATGTAATGTGCTTATTTGGTTATTATATATATATATATATATATATTATATATATATATATATATATATATATATATATATATATATATATATATATATATATATATATATATATATATATATATATATATATACTGCATACTACTCTTGATTGATATAATTGCTTCGTCTTGCCTTGAAATGCTAACATGGCTGGCTGCTCATTAGTAGATATCTCTGCTTTTTTTATGATTGCGCGTGAATATTGGTAAAAGTAAAGTCATGTGATGCACGAGGAGTGTTAATGTTGGCAGACTGAATGTAGGAGTGAATGGGGAGTTGATTGAAGATGTTGAAAGTTTTAAGTATCTGGGTTCACATGTATCAAGGAGTGGTCGAGTGGATGAAGAGGTAAATCACAGAGTGGAGGAAGCTAGTAAATGTCTAGGTGGGTTGAAAAGTGTAATGAGAAATAGATATTTGGGAATGAATGGAAAGAGAAGGATATATGAAGGTGCGATTGTGCCGACAGCACTGTATGGAGCAGAGACTTGAAATGTAAGTGAGGATGAAAGAAACAAATTGAATGTAATGGAGATGAGGTGTTTGAGAGTTGTGATTGGTGTATCTAGAATAGATAGAGTAAGAAATGAGGATGTCAGGCAGAGAACGGTTGTTGGAATGAAGCTGTCGGATAGGTTAGATCAGAAAGTGTTGAGATGGTTTGGACACATGGAAAGGATGAGTGATGAACGATTAGTGAAGAGAGTGTGGACTGCAGAAGTGATTGGAGTTAGGGTAAGAGGGAGACCTAGAATGGGATGGATTGATGTCGTAAAAAGAGCACTGAATGCACGTGGAATATCAGTGAAACAGGGAAGAGTGCGTGCAAGAGATAGGAAAGGAATGAGTGGAGGAAGATTGTGCATATATGACGCGGCCCAAAGGGATCACTCGCACCTGCTAGCTCAGTGAACTGTGGTGGACGAGTGTGAGGGGAGTTGCCATTTAATGAAGCGGTGGGGGTAAACCAGCTGCGGCTGTCGGGCCTCATTGTAGAATATCCCAGCCCACCTATCATTTTGATGACCCAAGCAGGGTGGAAGGGGGGGGGGAGATGTGGCAACCCTCTATCCCCAAGGAGCTGAGAGGAGTGGTTGAGGTGTGTATGTGGATCGTGGTGAAAGCGCGTTTCTTGGCTCAGCCACCCCCCTTACAAGGGGGAATGAGGCTTGTGTCTATGTCTATATATGTCTATGATTGTGACACCAGGACGGGCCAAAAAATAATTAAATAAAACAGCCCTCATAGGGCCTGGGCACGAAGAATACATAAATTAAAGAGAAACAGAGATGGAGAGTGTAATGACTTGTCAGATGTGAATGGATAATAAAAGATGTGTAATGAATATCCAAGAATATTCAGTGTAGCTGTAGGCATAGAAAAAGAACCGTAACTGAAGGAAGACTTAATATCGAACTGTCTTGGACAGACCTATTTAAAGTTCAAAAAACCTTCAGCTGTAGTATCGCAACAGGCGGCTGTTGCCATGAGCCAACCTACTACTTCCTCAAAGTCTAGATACTTAGCATTTTCTACTCTGCTGTGAGACCTTGTAACAGGGAGAAAAGAAGTCATGTCACAGCAACAATGCACTCTAAGACACCCTTAGATTCTTCATTCCGCTTTTACTTCGGTAAGTCTTGAATAGAAGAGTCTAGTATGTATGCTCTCATTCCAACAGATGTAGCAATCACCCTTGTCCAGTGTTAGTAATTAGCTCTCAGAATATTCTCTTATCTTTCCATTCTTTTTCGTTTTTTGGTAGACAGCTTTAAGCGCAACTCGCATCCTCTGTTATCACTTTTTGTAGTATGAACCAACATATTTACATTGAGAGCCAAACTTGGCAGCCACCATTTCCAGATAAATATCCATAAACTAATATGACGTCCACCGTTTAAGACATCATGTTTATCATTATCAAAATCTGGTGCGCACTATAGTAGGCCATATCTGTGTTTATTGTTTCAATGTTCATTTTTTCAGCTTCAGTTCATATATTTATTTATTTCTATAGTTTTCCATGGACAAACAGCAGAGGACACATCATCAACAAGAACATATTATTCTTACTTTCTTTTTTCTTGCTTCCCTCCTTTATGGGTCTTTTTCTTTTGGAGGGTTTACTGACCCCCTTCCTCCATCATATCTTCGTTTTCATCATTATCATTTTCTTGTTTTTCATCCACATCATCATTCTCTATTTCTTCCTCTATTTGTGTTCCAGCTTCTAATGGACATCCATACACTGTAGGGCGCCTTATTGGTCAAAATTGCTATTTATTCAATAGAGCGCTTCCTATTTTTTTTTTCCGTATACTGAGCAGTTTATGAATCCAAGTACAGTAACTTTCTATAGGCTGTATTTCCTTCTTGGACACCATTTTTGTGAGAATTATTGTGTGTTATTTTTATATAATTCACATTATCTTCTCCATTACATTAGTGCAATATATATTCAAGATCGCATACATACGGAGAATTGAAAAATATACACAGACGCTTAGAGGAACTACTACAATAGCTACTAGTTCTATTATAACGACATCTACTACTACTACAACCACTACTACTACCACCACTACTGATACTACTTTTCCTCCTACTATTACAACTACTACTACTACATGGAGAAATTCTCATTGTAGTATAAAAAAATCTATAAGTAGTAATACATGTCTTGAAAACGATGATACTAATACTAATACTACCACAAATAATAATAATAATAATAATAATAATAATAATAATAATAATAATAATAATAATAATAATAATAATAATAATAATAATAATAATAATAAATATAATAAAAATGATAATAAAAAATAAACAATAATAATAATAATAATAATAATAATAATAATAATAATAATAATAATAATAATAATAATAATAGTAATAATGATAATAATAATAATAATAATAATAATAATAATAGTAATAATAATAATAATAATAATAATAATAATAATAATAATAATAATAGTAATAATAATAAATATAATAATAATAATAATAATAATAATAATAATAATAATGATAATAATAATAATAATAATAATAATAATAATAATAATAATAATAATAAAATAATAATAATAATAATAATAATAATAATAATAATAATAATAATAATAATAATAATAATAATAATAATAATAATAATAATAATAATTATAATAATAATAATAATAATAAATAAGACATACAATTTTCCTCTATTATTTTGATTTAATGGCATACAACAAAATCATGGGATGATGAATTAAAAGTAAGGTAACTACAGTAGTTATTTTGTCTGAGAAATACGCAGGTGACAACATTCTCAAGTATTTACTTAATATCAGGGAAAGCTACAAAAGTATATTTGGGGAGTAGAGCGGGGAAGTTATATAGGTATCATTTAAGAGTAAGGTATATGTTTATTGTGGCTAGGCCGACTCTATATGCACATTCCAAAATCGTCGCTCAGTCTCAGAAATTAGGGTGTGTATAATAATACAACACAGTCCGTATTAAGAAATGTGGAGGGTAAGTTTACTAAGTATGAGAATGTAAAATAATCGTCTTCACAAATGCAAGTATTTTTCATTTAATATAATGTGCAGTACATATGTCGCTCCAGGGCATAACGGTAGATCTCTTTATGATATAGAATATGTTCTCCAACAGATGTGGCCACTTAAGACTGTTGTACTCTTCGGAATTTTGAGCCCTGCAGTGTATGGACATTCATTTGTGTAAGTTTGAATGTAATACAATTTTTTTTATTAAAAACATTTTTGAGTACATTACCAGCATCAGCTTACACGTCATTGGACAGTGCACATAAATTATCAAGTTTTTTCATCTTTTTTATTTTAATGAAGCGTACAATATAACTCGTATAAAATACTTTGTAGTCCATCAGTATAAAGTTGTTGTATTTTTATCCCAGATGTGAGAGTTATGGGCTTTTTCCTGATGAAAATGACTGTACCCGATACCATATGTGCATCGAGGATGATGATGGCATATTAATAATGGGTTGGGGACAATGTCCTCCTGGGCAGATTTTTGATCCGAAAAATTTCGAGTGCAGTGACTGGGCATCTTTTTCCTATCCTTCCTGTATTGAGCAACTCTTGATTCAAGAATTGAAGTACAGTCACCCGGTTATTTCTGGTGATGAAGCGGAACAAAAATGCGAAGGGTATCCTGGAAATGTGTGTGGATACTGTAAAGAGGTAATTAGCTGTGAAGGAGAGGGAGGTGCAGTGAACGCTACTCACATGCTGTGTGGAGACAACGAATACTGTTTGCAGTCAATTAGCGATGACGGTGAGCGTTTAGCCGGGTGCTTTCAAAATATAAAAAAATGTCAGTGTCAAGATCCCGCAGCTGTTGAGCTTGTGAGTGATAAATACGATGATCGCACGTACTTTAGGTGTGATAATTCAACTTCTCCCCCTCAGCAGTTTTACAGATGTGGACCAGACTATTACTTTGACCCAAACTCAAAAAATTGCCGAGAGAGAACACCATGTAGTACCGAAAGCTTAGAGTGTAACAACACTGGATTTTTTGTTGTGCCTTCGGATTGTCGACTGTTTTATTATTGCTACTTTGACGAGAATGCTAACTGGACTATAGCAGTTGAGTGTGAAGAGTGTGAGCAAGGAGAGCATTTTTACCCTGAAATGGGCTGTCAAAGAGTGGGAAGCTTTGACTGCATGTTTGAGGGACAATTTGCAGATGTGTCTGACTGTCATTATTATCATCTGTGCATAGAGATGGAGGGACATATGATGCACTCTCATACAAAATGTCCACAAGATACCCATTATGATGAAAGTTCTCAGAGCTGTATTCATGGAAATGAGTGCGTATCCTACTGCAATGGAACTATCACTTCATCGTCCTTCGTAGAGCAGATTTATTGGTAATTAACCTGGTGAATTTGGCTATTAAACACAAATTTCTTCTGATTTCTCAGTTAGCTTGCTTATTCTATAAAACTTTAATTTCGCCTGTGGATGAAATTCTTAGCTGAAAAAGAAAGGAACTGATAACTGAACACTGCGAGGCTAATTTATATAAAGATTTGAGAAAACTTCATTCTTCATCGAGTATTTGGACGAAATTACTAAACAGTGAATCAAATTCATTTCTGTTTCATTTTCAAAGAAATTCTTACTCAGGAAAAAATACTTAAGATGCTGCATATAAACCTACAATCTTTTGATGTGAAATCTAAATCTAAATTGAAATGATCACCAGTAAAGATTGAACTGACTAATTGTTGTTTTATGTCACTTTTCTCATATATCCTCAAAACATGAGATATAAATTCTATTATTCATAAGAAATTTGCTAAAATTCTTTCAATTTATTCCCTTTCCTCATAAATTTACGTCATTTTCAAGAAATATTTTGTTCGCAAAATATGCGAAAAGATAACTAACCGAACAAAACAAATGACAAAATACATAGCTAGATGCATTTCATTTAAAATCTAGATAAAAAAACTGTACACACATCAGAGCTACTGACGAAGATTTAGCAAAATTAATTGTTTGATGAAATTTCTATGGAAACTTGACATAAAGATTTCTCATTAGAGAGGAATGGAATGTATGCATTACAAAAGTTGCAAACACATATTGTTCCAGTTTTCTCCTCTGTAGAGTGTGCAGAGAAAATTCTCCAATTGAGGTACACACCTTCCTCAGCATTCGAACTTACGAGGAATAATCTTCATCATTAGGCTTTAATACAAACTTTGCCAAAAAATAAATAAAAAAAAAGACAATGGTTAATAGTTTCTCTTTCAGAAGAGCAAAAACATATATGCTCATCTATTTATTAATCCAATTATTTTTTTAAATAATTTATGCTTCATCACACACACCCAAACACACACACATACACACAGACACACACACACACACACACACACACACACACATATATATATATATATATATATATATATATATATATATATATATATATATATATATATATATATATATATCTATATATATATATATATATATATATATATATATATATATATATATATATATATATATATATATATATATATATATATATATATATATATATATATATATATATATATATATATATATATATATATATATATATATATATATATATATATATATATATATATATATATATATATATATATATATATATATATATATATATATATATATATATATATATATATATATATATATATATATATATATATATATATATATATATATATATATATATATATATATATATATATATATATATATATATATATATATATATATATATATATATATATATATATATATATATATATATATATATATATATATATATATATATATATATATATATATATATATATATATATATATATATATATATATATATATATATATATATATATATATATATATATATATATATATATATATATATATATATATATATATATATATATATATATATATATATATATATATATATATATATATATATATATATATATATATATATATATATATATATATATATATATATATATATATATATATATATATATATATATATA
>JAXCGZ010016151.1:0-2500 GCA_037179515.1 Halocaridina rubra | reverse complement strand
ATATATATATATATATATATATATATATATATATATGTGTGTGTGTGTGTGTATGTGTGTGTGTGTGTGTGATTAACTAATTGTGATTACCTAATTGTGTTTACGGGAAAGAGCCCAAAGCTCGTATCTTCCCGTCTCCTGATCGCTTCCATTTTATACTTAGTGATACTTATCATACCTGTCCTTAAAACTATGGATTGAGATAGCATTAACTACCTCCTCGCTTAGCCAATTCCAATTATCAACTACTCTTACACTGATAAAGTGTTTCCTTACATCCTGCAAAGAAGTTTTCTTACGAAGCTTCAAACTATGACCTCTAGTTCTAGAGCCAGCCATATCAAAATATCGATCCCTATCCACTCTATCATAACCATGAGGGAATTTAAAGACTGTCACCATATCCCCCCTCACTCTTCTAGCTTCGAGTGACGGTAAGTCTAATTCCCTCAGCCTCTCATCATAACTGAGATGGCGTATTTCTGGCACCAGTTTCGTGGCATGTCTTTGAACTTTTTCAAGCTTAGCTATGTGCTTTTTCAAGTGCGGATTCCAAAAGGGGGCTGCATATTCCAGTTTTGGCCTCACATAGGTTACATAAATATTTCTGAACATTTCCTTGTCCATGTGCCTGAAGGCTACCCTTACATTGTGTGTGATTACCTAATTGTGTTTACGGGAAAGAGCCCAAAGCTCGTATCTTCCCGTCTCCTGATGTGTTCCATTTTATACTTAGTGATACTTATCATACCTGTCCTTAAAACTATGGATTGAGATAGCATTAACTACCTCCTCGTTTAGCCAATTCCAATTATCAACTACTCTTACACTGAAAAAGAATTTCCTTACATCCTGCGAAGAAGTTTTCTTACGTAGCTTCATACTATGAACTCTAGTTATAGAGCCAGCCATGTCAAAATATCGATCCCTATCCACTCTATCATAACCATGAAGGAATTTAAAGACTGTCACCATATCCCCCCTCACTCTTCTAGCTTCGAGTGATGGTAAGTCTAATTCCCTCAGCCTCTCATCATAACTGAGATTGCGTATTTCTGGCACCAGTTTCGTGGCACGTCTTTGAACTTTTTCAAGCTTAGCTATGTGCTTTTTCAAGTGCGGATTCCAAAAGGGGGCTGCATATTCGAGTTTTGGCCTCACATAGGTTACATAAATATTTCTGAACATTTCCTTGTCCATGTGCCTGAAGGCTACCCTTACATTTGAAAAGAATGCATATGCTGCCCTTACTATGCCATTTATATGTATTTCTGGAGACAAATCTGCCAGTATGTTTACTCCTAGATCTCTTTCATTTTCTGTCTCTTGAAGTTGTACTCCAACCACCGAGTAGTCAAGCTTGGGCCTTCTTGCACTTGTACCCATTCTCATTACCTTACATTTTGAAGTATTGAATTTCATTAGCCACTTTCCTGACCACTCATGCAGATTATTTAGATCCTCCTGATGCTCTCTACCATTGTTCTCGTTTTTTACTTTCTTCACAATCTTTGCATCATCTGCAAAGATATTCATGAATGAATTTACAGACTCTGGTAGGTCATTTACATATACAAGGAACAAAAGTGGCCCTAAAACTAAACCTTGTGAAACTCCACTACTAACTCTTCTCCATTCAGACACTGAGTGTCTTACTCTAACCCTCTGTTCCCTTCCTTCTAAGTAAGTTTTTATCCATTCCAAAACATTTCCACCTATTCTAACTATTGATTGCAGCTTCCTAATAAGTCTCCCATGTGGAACAGTGTCAAACGCTTTCTGGAAGTCTGGGAATATGCAATCTGCTAGCCCTCTCTTTCCTGTAAGATTTGGCTTACCTCATCATAAAATTCTAATAAGTTTGTTACTGTTGATCTACCTTCTCTGAAGCCATGTTGCCTCACTGACAAAAAGTTGAAGGATTCCAAGTGAAGAGAGATATGTTTCCTTAGTAGTTTCTCCATAACTTTGCAAACTATGCTGGTCAAGGAAACTGGTCTATAGTTCAGAGCCGTATCCCTCATTCCCTTTTTGAAGATAGGTATCACATTTGCTTGTTTCCAGCATCTTGGAATCTCCCCCGACTCCAGTGACTCCTTAAATATGATACTTAGTGCCACTGATATTGTGTTTGCGCATTTTTTAAGCACATGAGGGGATATGTCATCAGGACCTGTAGCTTTATGAACATCTAAATCCATCAGCGCTTTGCATACCTCTGTGGCTGTAAGGTTGATATTCTCTAATACCGGCCCTTGAGCTTCTATCACTGCAATCTGAGGGGGTGGGGTATTTTCTACTGTAAATACTGACTGAAACTCCTTGTTCAATTCTTTGCAGATCTCTTCATCCGTCTCAGTGATGCTTCCATCTGCTCTCTTTAGCCTTAAAACCTGTTCTTTTACCTTCAGTTTTCCTCTGATAAAGCTGTGGAAAAGTTTGGGATTTTCTTTAGCCTTCCTGGTGATGTCCCTCTCATAGTCTCTCTCTTCCTCTCTCC
>JAXCGZ010016150.1:0-28949 GCA_037179515.1 Halocaridina rubra | reverse complement strand
ACTTCTTAAGATTATATTTAAAAGTATACACTGAACCAGCATTTTTTAGTTCTCTGGGAAGCTGATTATATAAATGAGGTCCACGAATGTTTATATCTCTTGAACCAATATCAGTTTTAGACCTTCGTACTAATAAATCTTCCCCTTGACGGGTAGTTAACCCGGTAACTGAGCTTACTGTAGAAAAATTATACAAGCAATCAGGAATATTGTTTCTTAGTATATTAAAAACAAAGGTACATATATCAAAAACATATTTATCTCTAATCTTTATCCATTCTAGATCTTTTAAAACAGGAGAGATGTGCTCGTATTTTCTTACATTGCCAACAGCCACTCGTGCTGCAAAGTTTTGTAACTTTTGTATTCTTTGTAATTGAGTCTTATTTGTACATCCCCAAACTTTGAGACAGTAATTAATTAAACTCATAGCTAAGGACTGGACAATTATTATACGAGTTGATGTTTCAAATGAGTCTTTTACCCTATTTAGATATATTAGAGTACCCATTACTTTTTTATAAATTTCATCTATATGCATTTCAAAATTCATGTAACGGTCAAAATAGACACCTAGGTTCTTTACCGAGTTCATTGGCTTAATGATATTACCGTTAAAATTTATATGAAGATTGTCATCAACTTCTGATAATAATTGTCTGGATCCGATAAGAATAGATTGGGTTTTAGTTTCATTAAGTAACAGACCATTTTTTAGAAAGTAACGTTTGGCCATATACAAAATTTCTTCTGCTCTACGAATAATATTTTCTAAATCATTAATTTCTCCTTCAATTAAGATTTGAGTATCGTCAGCATATTGAATGACATAACAGTTAGGTAAATATTTTACTAGATCGTTTACATATATTAGAAAAAGTATAGGTCCTAGGATCGATCCCTGAGGGACCCCAAACAATACCTTCTTGGAACTTGAAACTGTATCTTTTATTCTGACTGACTGGTAGCGGTTTTTTAAATAGTTCTCGAACCAGCTTGGGACAATGTTCATTTTTTTGCATTTTTCTAATAATATACTATGGTTTACACTATCAAAAGCTTTAGAAAGATCGAGTAGTAGTAGCAATGATATTTTCTTATTATCTATATTTTTGTATATTTCATCTGATATTTTCAATAAGGCAGTTTCAGTTGATAATTTTGGCCTGAAACCGTGTTGACTTTTTGCAATAAGTTTATTTTTTTCAAGAAACTCACTTAACTGATTTGCAACAATCTTTTCAAGTATCTTTGATAAAATTGGTAGTAAAGAGATTGGTCTATAGTTAGAGACGTCGTCAGGATTTCCATTTTTAAAACCAGGAATTACATGGGGATTTTTCCATAAATCTGGGTAGATATTGGTAACTATGGAAGTATTGATTATTACCGTCAGATAATAAGCTATTACAAATAATGAATCTCTAATAAAACGAAAACAAATTCCATCTGATCCATATGCATTAGAGTCTTTCAGATTTTTTATTACTAAGATTACTGTATTACAATCTACTGTAGTAGGGTTAAAGACATCAGTACTTCTATTGAATGCACTATGTTCTTCCATATTTACATTATTATTATTATTGCTACCATCATCACTATTATCATTACCATTACTACCACCATCATTATTATTTACACCATTATCAACATTTCTATTATTATTACTACTACCGTCATCATTATTATTACCATCATTTCTATTATTGATTTCATTTATTATTTCTTTTTTTGTTTTTTCAAAGGTTTTTTTCCCCACTTCAGCGAAAAAATTATTGAACTCTTCTGCTTTAGCACTTACATCTACCTCATCGGGTATAATTGATATGTTACTACTTTTATTACAGTTATTGGAAAGCATGGTTTTAGCAATTTTCCATGTATCAGAGATATTGCCTTTAGCGTTTTGAAATTCATTTTTGTAATACTGTTTCTTACTGTTACTTAATAATGATTTTACTTGTTTCTTATGCTCTGTAAACTTTTCTCTTAAAGGGATATTATCTCTTTGTAGTTTTACTTCATTTTGTAGTTTGTCTCTTTCTTTCATAATGTTTTTTATGTCATCTGTTATCCAAGGAGCGGGGGACGAAATATTTCTCTTGTCACGAGTGGTGCACATCGATCTATACATGATGATAAGACACTGGTTAAAATTCTTACTTGTTTGTTTATATTATCGGTATATAGAATTTCATTTAATTTATGTACTTCATTCATAAGTAAACTACAAAGTAATTCTTGTGAATAATTTCTTAAGCATCTGAATGTTTTAAAGATTGGTTGTCTCTTTGGTTTGCGAATATTTAGGGACGTTACAATTTCCTCGTGGTCTGCTATAGGGCTTGGCATTACGTCACACTTAGTTATCATATGTTTGGAGTTTGTTATTACTAGATCGATTTGGGAAACTGAAGTGGGAGTGATTCTAGTTGGTTTATTTATAATCTGTTCTAGATTTAAATTCTTAATAAGTCTACTCATTTTATTTTCTCTTTTTAGTTGATCATCATTAAAATCGCCATATATAAAAACTGGTTTGTTTTTTAAAATTATCTCCTTAAAAACGTCCAAAATATAGCTAAAGGAGGTTACCGAGGCTTTGGGGTGGCGGTACACGCAGCCTATGATAATAGAAGGAAACTTTTTATGTTGGACAGAGATCCATTTATCTTCCACTCCTTCGTGCTTCTCAGTTTCAAGATTTAGTTCAGTGGCCTTCAAATAATTTTTAACATATAAACATACACCTCCACCTCTACCACTGTCATAGCGATAAAAAGAGGCACTGCTGGGCATTTCTGAAACCTCCTCCCCCCACGATTCTTGGTGAAGCATGTATTTGTCTTTTAGTTGATAATGGACGTGGCTTTGCTGAAATATTACGTTTATTTTGGTTAATAATAATGCTAATGTCTTTCCATATTAAGTAACGTCTCTTGACGGGTCACCCACGTGGCTTGATCTTCTTTATTAGCAGTTATCCCATTATCACATGGGGTCGCTCTTTCTCGCTAGCCTTTTGGCGTCATGAATTCTGTTATGGTTCTCGGTGAATAAGTTACATGGTTTAGTAGACTGTGATGATTCGCCAATTGATTAGAAGTCACCGTAGCAAAGGGGTATCGTCCGTGACTCTGAGGCGGCAGATCGAGGGCTCTCGCCCCGCCACGGTCTAAGGTTAGCAAGTACATGCACTCAGGGTAGCGATTACATCTGCCAAAACAAGTCCTTCGCGAGAAACAACCGTACTAGCCCTTGGTAGGAAAGGGAGTCCGTGACGTAGAACCGGCTTTTAATTAAATTGATATTAAAAAGTAAATTGTTCTATGCTTTTACCTTACTATACAACAAGAAATTTGGATAAATTACATATTTGCAATTTTCCTTCGCTTTGATGTTTATGAAAATTAATTTACGATTATTGCATATAGATTAGAGGCTAAATTGAATTATACTAATGATACTTATGATGCAGATCGCAAAATATGTAGAGTAAGTATTTATATACCTATTATTATCATTATTAACGCTATGTCCGGCAAAGCTTGCAAACCTTTGGGAATATTAGTGACCAAGTCGAATATATATGCATTGATAAGTCATTGAATCCAAGTAAGATCTAGTTAATAATTGTGATTGATTGTCATTTCTGAGTGATGTTAAAAAAGCTATTATGGTGAACATATGGTGAAGAAGGTGGTTTGTCTGTAGGAGAATGGAACATATTTTTATATCAGAGCTTGTAATAGTGTGTTAAGGAGTTGTCTACATACTGAAAAGACTTTTTTTTCTTTTACTTTTTTCCTCTCATGGAGAGTCAAGGCAATCTATATGGAATTATGGTAGGAAATCTCCAACCAGAACCAAGTAATGGGGGTCTCTGACTGTGCGTGGTTGTAGGAGTGAGAATACAAGGGGTGATGAGATTGGTAGCAAGTTTTGTGAGAAAGAAGATGGATGTTTTAGCTCTGAGTGAAATAAAGCTAAAAGAGAAAGGTGTGCTGTTGAATGTGTGTGCTTCAACTCGGCCACCTACCTCATAAATCGGATTGTGTTCTTTATATATAGTTTGTTCATTTATTTTTCTTTATTTATTCATCTATGTATTTATTTATTTAATTATTTGTTTATAGTTATTTGAGTTCATAAACTTATATTATTTT
Source organism: Halocaridina rubra (assembly GCA_037179515.1). Taxonomy (NCBI): domain Eukaryota; kingdom Metazoa; phylum Arthropoda; class Malacostraca; order Decapoda; family Atyidae; genus Halocaridina; species Halocaridina rubra. The sequence goes on along the minus strand of JAXCGZ010016150.1, from coordinate 24,780 downwards.
ATCATCTTTCATTTAAGTCTGTAATGTGTAAGTTCCTTTTCTATATGTTCCGGTTTTACGTTACGGATTCCCTTTTCTACCAAGGGCTAGGACGGTTGCCTTCTTGCGAAGGACTTGTTGTGGCAGATGTAATCGTTACCCTGAGTGCATGCCCTTGCTAACCTCAGACCGTGACGGGGCGCGAACCCTCGACCTGACGCCTCAGAGTCGCGTTCCATTTAGCTTATTATTATGGCTTGCTAAGAAGCTAATTACTGTTGTTTGACAATTAAACGAGTTACAGCATCGTTAATTCAATGTCCTTGACAGTACTCAATATTGTTGGTGCTTTGTACGTGGTTTGGTGTATATGCAAGACTTGCAAATCATAGGGAAGACTTGCTTTCAAAAACAAGTCTTTAAAGTTTTTTTCTTCTATTAATGAGATGTACATTAACTCCGAGGAGTTGTGGATAGTATTTCATGGACCCACATAACTCTGAATCAGTGAATCAAATAAATTATGTTTTTGCTGATGAGATGCACAATCACGCCCAAAAGTCTAAGGGTGAAATTCAGAAATTCAGAATACCCGGTACCAGGGAATCTGAAATTGACATTAGCTTGAATTCTCAATATTTGTCAAAACTTTAAACATTGCCGAACGTTATATATATATATATATATATATATATATATATATATATATATATATATATATATATATATATATATATATATATATATATATATAACGTTAGTTAGTTAACTAGACACACGCAAATGGATTTCATAAACGCATCTGACGCGATTCTGTGTATGGCTAGGATCCTGTACGGGATCCTAGCCATACACAGAACCGCGTCGGATGCGTTTATGAAATCCATTTGTGTGTGTCTAGCTAACTAACAATATGCTATCCTAGGTTTACACTGTTTAAGAAATCTTAAACAGTGTAATATAAAGGAAATTATATATCAAAATTAATTGGCTAATTCTTGACTGAAACAGTTTTTCATTTCTTGATGAGTGTATCCTGCTTATAAGGAGCAAAGTTCGCGTTCATTTTAAGCGAATATATGGACATAATTAGCCGTCTGTCTGGCTTGTCTCTCATCTATCGACCTCTTGAAGGACATGGGTGGCATTCACTTACAAAGTTGAGGATACTCTTAAGGATAATTTCAAGCTTAAGGTGTACAGTCATAAACTGTTTTATGTGTCGCAAGTAGTTCCTATTCAAATGGGGGTGGACATGCATATGTTGAAGCTGGGAAATTAAGGTTGGATACTCATTCTAACGCCTCGCGGTGGGCTTTAACCGCGTAAGTAGGTTTTAGTTATACTAAATGCTTTTAGCTGCAATTCCTTGCATATATGATTATTCAGCTTTCATTTTATGACAAGATTCGAATATTACTATAATTTAATTTATTGTTAAATTTCATTTACAATTTCGTAGACTATTATGAAAACATGTCTCTAATTAATTATCATTCAAGCTTAGCGTGGGTGAAAATAATGACAGTAGGATATCAGAATATGGTGATGGTGCAATATTAATCTACTCGGAGAATGATAATATTACAATGATAATAAAAGCAGGGCTAAAGGTAATTATTTTTGCACCTGTACATAATTTTATTAATTATGATCGTACCACGGGCTTTTAAGGTGGGATACAGAAATAGAATGTTGTTTTATTTTCTGAGAATGTGTGTGTGTGATTACCTAATTGTGATTACCTAATTGTGTTTACGGGAAAGAGCCCAAAGCTCGTATCTTCCCCTCTCCTGATCGGTTCCATTTTTAGACTTAGTGATACTTATCGTACCTGTCCTTAAAACTATGGATTGAGATTTTAACTTCCTCCTCGCTTAGCCAATTCCAATTATCAACTACTCTTACACTGAAAAAGTATTTCCTTACATCCTGCAAACAAGTTTTCTTACGAAGCTTCAAACTATGACCTCTAGTTCTAGAGCCAGCCATATCGAAATATCGATCCCTATCCACTCTATCATAACCATGAAGGAATTTAAAGACTGTCACCATATCCCCCCTTACTCTTCTAGCTTCGAGTGATGGCAAGTCTAATTCCCTCAGCCTCTCATCATAACCGAGATTGCATATTTCTGGCACCAGTTTCGTGGCATGTCTTTGAACTTTTTCAAGCTTAGCTATGTGCTTTTTCAAGTGCGGATTCCAAAAGGGGGCTGCATATTCGAGTTTTGGCCTCACATAGGTTACATAAATATTTCTGAACATTTCCTTGTCCATGTGCCTGAAGGCTACCCTTACATTTGATAAGAATGCATATGCTGCCCTTACTACGCCATTTATATGTATTTCTGGAGACAAATCTGCCAGTATGTTTACTCCTAGATCTCTCTCATTTTCTGTCTCTTGAAGTTGTACTCCAGCCACCGAGTAGTCAAGCTTGGGCCTTCTTGCACTTGTACCCATTCTCATTACCTTACATTTTGAGGTATTGAATTTCATTAGCCATTTTTCTGACCACTCATGCAGATTATTTAGATTCTCCTGAAGTTCTCTACCATTGTTCTCGTTTTTTACTTTCTTCACAATCTTTGCATCATCTGCAAACATATTCATGAATGAATTTACAGACTCTGGTAGGTCATTTACATATACAAGGAACAAAAGTGGCCCTAAAACTGAACCCTGTGGAACTCCACTACTAACTCTTCTCCATTCAGACACTGAGTGTCTTACTCTAACCCTCTGTTCCCTTCCTTCTAAGTAAGTTTTTATCCATTCCAGGACATTTCCACCTATTCTAGCCATTGATTGCAGCTTCCTAATAAGTCTCCCATGTGGAACAGTGTCAAACGCTTTCTGGAAGTCTAGGAATATGCAATCTGCCCAGCCCTCTCTTTCCTGTAAGATTTGGCTTACCTCATCATAAAATTCTAATAAGTTTGTTACTGTTGATCTTCCTTCTCTGAAGCCATGTTGCCTCACTGACAAAAAGTTGAAGGATTCCAAGTGAAGAGAGATATGTTTCCTTAGTAGTTTCTCCATAACTTTGCAAACTATGCTGGTCAAGGAAACTGGTCTATAGTTCAGAGCCGTATCCCTCCTTCCCTTTTTGAAGATAGGTATCACATTTGCTTGTTTCCAGCATCTTGGAATCTCCCCCGACTCCAGTGACTCCTTAAATATGATACTTAGTGCCACTGATATTGTGTTTGCGCATTTTTTAAGCACATGAGGGGATATGTCATCAGGACCTGCAGCTTTATGAACATCTAAATCCATCAGCGCTTTGCATACCTCTGTGGCTGTAAGGTTGATGTTCTCTAATACCGGCCCTTGAGCTTCTATCACTGCAATCTGAGGGGGTGGGGTATTTTCTACTGTAAATACTGACTGAAACTCCTTGTTCAATTCTTTGCAGATCTCTTCGTCCGTCTCAGTGATGCTTCCATCCGCTCTCTTTAGCCTTAAAACCTGTTCTTTTACCTTCAGTTTTCCTCTGATAAAGCTGTGGAAAAGCTTGGGATTTTCTTTAGCCTTCCTGGTGATGTCCCTCTCATAATCTCTCTCTGCCTCTCTCCTTTTACTTAGGTAGTCATTTCTTGCTCTTTTGTAGGTTTGCCAGGCATTTATGTTTTTTCTCCTCCTATATCTTTTCCAGCATTTGTCTCTCCACTCCTTAGCTCTTTTACACCCATTATCGAACCATTTCTCTCTGGCATGAATTACACCTACTTTGGTGACAGGTATGCAGCAATCTACTATCTTCCCATATTTCTCACAAAAGATGTCATACATTTCTTGTACAGATTTGTTGTAAAATAAGGTTCTCCAGTCAATAACTGCAAAAAGCTCATTCATTTTGATGTAATCTCCTTTCGGATAGTTCCTCCTCATGTCCTCAGTGCCTCTACTCTCAGGAAGAATGTCTTCAATGATATACTCCATCAACAACACACAGTGGTCACTCTTTCCAATTGGTGGTTCATACTCAATATTTTCAATATCCAACACATTATCTGTGAACACTAGATCAAGTAGTGATGGCTCATCCCCACCCCTGGCTCTTGTTGGTTCCATTACATGTTGGTGTAGGAAATTCCCTTGTACGCAATCTAGGAATCTTGCCCCAAATGAGTCCTCACCACTGTGTGGGTCAAGATTTATCCAATCTATCTCTTTATGATTAAAGTCTCCCATAATCAAAATCCTACATTTTTTCTCCCGTGCCATGTTAACAACTGAGTTTATGACTTCAATAGTACCTATATGACTTTCCTCATAAATTTCAAGCCTATTTTGGTTCCTTGGTGGGTTGTATACAACAGTTATTTTAATGCTCTCTGACCCAGTATTTATGCGAGCAACAAGAAATTCCCTGAACTCACTTTCTATAGCCAAGTTTATTTCTTCAACTTGAATCCTCTCACTTATGAGCAGTGCTATCCCTCCACCAGTCCTCTCAGATCTTTCGACCCTTAGTATTCTGAAGCCCTTAGGAAAAACTGTGACACTGTTTATGTCCTCACTCAACTTAGTCTCTGTAATTGCTACTATATCTGCCTTACTGTTGTGGATCCTATCTTTTAATTCTACTGCCTTACCAGCTAATCCATCAGCATTTGTGTATAACAATCTTAATGAGGCCCCATCCCCTGATCTTCTGTCATTATCTTCTTTATCTCCCCTTTGTCTGGAAGTATTCTGTAATGAAAATTTTTCTTCTCTTCTTCATTTCTTTCATCATTTAACCTTCTTGCCTCTTGCAACAAGTTTTTGATCTTTCCCATCTCTTCCTGTGTTCTGTATCGTCTAATGAACACTTCTTTGCATTCTTGAAGGTCTTTTAGACTTTTTTTTCTCAACAATATTTCCCTACATGTGTGTGTGTGAGAGAGAGAGAGAGAGAGAGAGAGAGAGAGAGAGAGAGAGAGAGAGAGAGAGAGAGAGAGAGAGAGAGAGAGAGAGAGAGAGAGAGAGAGAATGGAAATTTCGGGCGAAATTAGCAAAAAGAAAAAAAAACTAACACTGCGTTTAAGACTCTTCAGTCTTAAGAAAACTTCTTAATGCGTTAGTGAATTCATACCCTGGTTTTCTGAGGGATACTAGACCAGAATTATGTAGTTGTGATAAATTGAACTAGAACTAATATTTATAGTTTGCTTTTATATGTATAAGTTTCTCGCTTACGTGTTCATTAATTACAATTAATTATATTTGACCACTTGCAAAAACTGCCTTCGATCAAGCAAGATATTTGCAAGATCTATTTATATACAAAGATTATTACCCTCCTTGCAAAGCAGGATTGTCCAACTCGATTCCAGTTGAAAAGTTACAGGTAAAAGTATTTTTTTAAAAAGTCTCAGGAAAAAGTCTAACCTAATCTAACCTTGCCTAACCTATTCTAAGCTAACCTGTGAAGTTTTACCTATGACTATTTTCATGTGACTTTATTTATTTTTTATTTTATGTTTGTGACACCAGGACGGGCCAAAAAAAAATATAAAATAAAACAGCCCTCATCGGGCCTGGGCACGAAGAATACATAAAGTAAAGAGAAACAGAGATGGAGAGTGTAATGACTTGTCAGATGTGAAGGGATAATAAAAGATTTGTGATGAATATCCAAGAATATTCAGTGTAGCTGTAGGCATAGAAAAAGAACCGTAACTGAAGGAAGACTTAACATCGAACTGTCCTGGACAGGCCTACTTAAGTTCAAAAAACCTTCAGCTTTAGTATCGCAACGGGCTGCTGGTGCCATGAGCCAACCTACTACATGATAATTACCGGCCACGGTCCAATTCATATGCCCCACCGGGCCACATACCATCAGAGTATATAGTACACGGGCCAGTAGGAACAGGTTAAGACCATGTATTAGTCAGGAGAGTAATATTATAATGAAAATAATTACATTAGTTGATATAAAACGTTTACAATGCAATAACGCATTTTTAAATTTTCCAAGTAAACCACCTCTAACTGGCGGGATGCCAACCTGGGCCCTGTAAAACAGGAGTTCACAGATTAGTACAGTGAAAATCAAACAGTTAATGCCCTTAAATCCTGGAACTTCTGCTCCTATTAACTTTCTCAGACTGAATAAAAAAAAATTAGTCGCAAAAAGGGGATGTTTTGAAATTTTTAATCTTTACTTATTTTCATTATGTTACCGAGTTGTGTCAAAGCATTAATGGGGTTGTAGTGTCCCCTTGGCCAAAGGGAGAAAAATGGAAACACACACGCACGCACACACGCAGGCATGAATGCCAGAAGACCCAAGTTTGGGTGTACAATAGCAGGAGCTGAACTTCAAGAATCTGAGAACGGAAGAGTTCTTAGGGCAAATGAATTGGCAGAAATGTATATAAATGGTATAGTTAAGGCAGCATATGCATTTATTAGCAAAAATATGATTGGCCTTCAGGTATATGAACATGAAAATATTCAGGAATATTTACGTAACTCGTATGAAATCCACGCTTGAAAGAAACGAATCTTATGACAGAGTTACGTACTCTGTGTTATAAGGAAAGTGAAAGAGTTGGAGTTATCGTCACTCGAAGCTAGAAGGAAGAGGGGGGGGAATGGTAACGGCTTTTAAATTCGCTACACTCTCCTTGTTATCACCATTTTGTTCGGTTAAAGAGAAGCTGTACACACCCAGTGGTGCAGATTTATTACTATATAATTTCTTATTTAAACGTGAATGTAGAAAACTTAGTTAATTTAAATATGAATATATATATATATATATATATATATATATATATATATATATATATATATATATATATATATATATATATATATATATATATATATAGAGAGAGAGAGAGAGAGAGAGAGAGAGAGAGAGAGAGAGAGAGAGAGAGAGAGAGAGAGAGAGAGAGAGAGAAATCGGTGATTTTTTTTCTCGTCCAAACACCCCAAACTGTTTTATTACCCTCCTTTATTGTCCACCTGAACTCTGGGTGTGTGTGTGCATGTGTGTGTGTGTTTTTTTTTTTTTCGACCTTTACGAGTGCTAGATGTGTTGATTGATTTCGCAGTAAGGCCGCGCGTGACACATCGTGTTTATACATAACACACATCCTTTTCTGGATTTTTTTTTCTAGTAACTTTTTTTTTTGTCCCACTTTTTAGAGGCCTTGCTTTGGGAATTGCATTTACGAATAGTTTTAATTTGTTTTATTAAACCATTAACTGAAAATGGGGACATGTGCTCACAGGAACTCTTTCTGATATAAAAAGGTTAACATTTCATTATATATTTTATCACATTTATATTAACTAGTGGGGGGACTGCCGTAGTGTAATGGTTAGAATACTCGACTTGCGAGGTGACAGATCCGTGATCGATCCCACAGCTGGACGTTAGGAAGAGCATCCAGCCTTTATTCCACAGCACTAATGTCACTAATAGTGACACATAAAAAGAGGATTATCAGTATTGATAAAACCATTGAGTATCGCTACTATTTAATACATTATTTATTATACATGAAATAATTGCTGGTGACATTTTCATGGAAATTGTGACCATATTTTTTTCTCATCATTCATTCTCATTGCAGGTAAGAATAGTAACCGTCGAATATTAGAATCTGGTGAGGATACGATAATAACCTTCAGATGGTGATGTATATCTTCATCTATCCATATGTATGAAGCGTGTGGCACCCTATTTTTGCCTTTATTAATATCATTCCAGCTAGTGCCATCTGTCTGTTTTGGAAGGTTAACATTGCATAATGACCTCTTTTTAATATTTTATATTTCCACCATTTTATTCAGTTTTCTTTTCATTGATTAATTTGTAAAAGTTTATCTGAACAAATATGTTTTGCAAGCTTAATTTTTATTTGATATCAACAAATTGATGAATTAGAATTTAACACTAATCAACACTTGATATGAAGATGATCTAATATCAATGAAAAGAAGAAATAGATAATTTGGGGTAAAGCTCTGGAGAAGAAATGCATTTTTTTTTATATTCAGATAACTATACATTGGGACATGTGCACATGGGCACTCCCAGTGATAATGCAGTTGTTAAACGTTACAATCTATATTTGGCCAGCTATAAGTAAAACATTGATAGAATTTGCAATTTATTTTGTATAGCATAGCAAGTTATTAAGAATAAAATATAGTGTTATAATTGATTGATGCCAGAAGAAATGCATTTTTTTTTAATATCCAGTTTACTGTACATTGGGACATGGGCACGCCCAGTGATATTGCAGTTGTTAAACATTACAATCTGTATTTGGTCAGGTATAAAGCAAATATTGATAGAATTTGCAATTCATTTTAAATAGCATAGCAAGTAATTAAGAATAAAATATAGTTAATAATTGATTGATGGAAGAAGAAATGCATTTCCTTCTGGCTTGAATTTGATAAGGGAGTCACGAGGTGAAGACCAGTAAAAAGCCTTTTTGTTACTTGGTTTCAAGTATCCAGAAGAATGTCATAGATTAGTGTTACAATAGGCCTTCTTCATACACCTCTCTTTGATTAGGGTAATTCTCTCTCTCTCTCTCTCTCTCTCTCTCTCTCTCTCTCTCTCTCTCTCTCTCTCTCTCTCTCTCTCTCTCTCTCTCTCTCTCTCTCTCTCTCTCTCTCTCTCTCTCTCTCTCTCTCTCTTTATCTATCTATCTATCTAGCTATCCCATTAATATTATGTGGGGTAACATAGAGATCGGAATAATATTTTAACAAACTATCATGGCAACAGAATAATAATAATAATAATAATAATGATAATAATAATAATAATAATAATAATAATAATAATAATAATAATAATAATAATAATAATAATAATAATAATAATAATAATAATAAATCTTTATTTCCATCATACACTGGGTATTCGTCAGCCGGGGCAAGCCCCAACCCCCCACAGTGGTGCCCAGCCACAGCAGTAACCTGCCAGTAAACAGCTTAAACTCTCGGTCTTGGACGGGAACCGATCTCTCGACCTCGTGAATGCGAAGCCAGCGCGTTACCACTGTACTAGGCAGATATCCTCTCGTGTATATCTCACAAACTTCTCATTAATAAGAATTTGAATTCACTGAAGAATAACAACCATAACAACAGCAGTACTACCAACAAAAACAATGCTAACAACAACAACAACAACAACAAAAAGAACGAGAATTACATCAACAAGATGAAGAAGAAAAATAAGCAGAAGAACATCAGCAGTACGAAAAAGAAGAGAAAAAATAAAAGAGGGCGAAACAAAGAAGAAGAAGAAGAAGAAGAAGAAGAAGAAGAAGAAGAAGAAGAAGAAGAAGAAGAAGAAGAAGAAGAAGAAGAAGAGTAAAACCAGTAAAAAGGAGAACAAGACAAAAAACAATTAAATAAAAAAAGACGAACGAATCGAAGGATTTGCTTAATCTTTACTTATATCTCCACGCTTTAGAATTTTTACCATACAGGGACTGTGGCTTAGCCTTGGTGTGTGTGGTCTGCAAGTGGCATTTAGGCCGCTTTCACACCAAAGTGGCATGTCGCACGTACCATGCCACGTGGCACTCCAGCTGAAAACGAACATCCACGTGTCACGCTACTTCTGTGTAAAAGGTTTCATATATTTCTGAATGTTCGTTTTCAATATGGCACGTGCCACGTGGCATGCCACGTGGCACGTGCCATATTGGTGTGAAAGCGGCCTTAGTCTCCTTTTATGACCAGCAGCCGCAGCGAGGTGGTATTGATGCTTTGGGGAGTAAATTCCCACAAATCCCTCTTCATCTGCACTTTTATTACACAGGACAAATCTGTTAAGCTTCTGGATTTCCATCGCGCTTACACAGTTATGGACAGAAAGGTCATAAAGAGGACTGAGTGTGAAGAAGCAAGTAGAGAGTAATAAGAGGAGAAAGAGGAACGCGTACCAAACAATAACTACCAAAGAAGGTGGAAAATAATGAGTATGAAGAGGAATTAGACAACAGGGATAAGCAAAAAAAATTTTTTTTTTTTTTTACATTGGGACATATGCAGGCAAAATGCCTTGATTTGCAAACATGCATATACAGTCCCCGCAATTTTGTAAGGGATTGGCCGAGTCAAAGCACATATATTCACTAGAACCAAACATAACTCAATCACTTCATTTTGCTTTGGAGATAAGAGGTTGCATAAAGAGACATTATTACAGTCCCAATCGTAAGTATTGCATTTCCATTAACAATGAAGTAATTATTTCTCTTTAGAAAATAGAATAATATTTTGTGTCCTCCGTGGCCGAATGGTACCGCTTGCTGCATTGATTCGTCAGTTCATGGATTTGAGGCGTGCACTCAGGGTAGCGGTCACACTTGCTAAAACCATAATCCTTCGCCAGATGACATTGTCCTAGTCCTTAGTAGAATAGAGAATAATATAATGAAAGCAGTTGATGTACTTTACCAGTTCCAGAGTATTATAATTGACGTTTGTGCATGTGCACAAGCATATTTGTATAATATTGTAATATTGCTCTTACTATTTGCATTAGGGAGCTGGGGTAGCCTAGTGGTTTTAGCGCTTAACTCAGGAAGTGACAAACCCATGTTCGAGCCCACCGTCGGGTGTTAGGGAGGACTCCCAGCCTTAGTGCCCCAGTTCCAACCTGTCTTTATCCACCTAAAAATGGGGATTGATAGCAACAAAAACAGCAAGCAACAACAAATCCTACTAATTGCATTGTGTGTGTCTGTGGCCGGAGGGGAAAATGATAAGGTTATATTTTGTAGATTTCAGTTAAGACTTGTTGAAGACTTACTGAAGACTTAATCTATTAATGAGTTGCAGATATCCTCCCAGGTATGCACGGATCGTGATGAACCTGTAGGTGAAGTTTCTTAAATTTGAGGTCAGGTCTGATCTGTGAATAGAAAGAAAACCTTAAAAACGTTCTTGACAGGGTTAGTAGTCTCCTTTTAGTTAGTAGAGTGCCAAAGAGAGTAGGAGAAAAGGAAAGATTGGATAGGACAGTCGTGGAGGTGGGAGAGCTGATGGTGTTTCGTGCATGCTTTTAACCTATCAGGGACCACCGGGAAGGAAGGGTAAATCGATGACAGGAAAGAATCGAAGTGATACAGTAAACAAAAAATAAAAAAAATATGAAATTGGGAAAATAAATGATGAACCAAAATATGTATTAGTCAAAATGGTCAATTTACATTCAGTTGCTGCAGGCTGCATAGTAGTGCATAGTGCATTCTTGGGAGTTATTATAAACATAAGATCATGTTTATAATGTTAAGGTCAAAACGCAGCCTGGAGAGTACTTTTAGGTTTCTAGAGATAAGGTCAAGACGACTCCTGACAGAACCCGAAAGGGTGAAGGTACAGTATATTCGAACCTGCTAGATGGAGTGAACACTTATCTTGTCTGGTAACCTCACTTGTCACTATTGTGTGTGTGTGTGTGTGAAGGTACTCTTGTCGTATGACTTCCGGAGCGGAAACGGTTGGTCGAGGGCACGGATATTTTATTACAATGTTCGTAGAAAGTGCCAAGGAAATATATGACCGGAACCGTGAGACTTATGGACCTGGCATCGAGAAGGGCGAGAAAGGACAGGAAGTTAGCCATTTCCTAAACCACAACATACATAAACTTGTGTTTCGTACGAAGGAACCTGCCCAGGAGAAATGCCCAATAACTTCTCCCCGGAAGTAGGTGGGATTCCACTTTGAACCTGGCGCTGATTTGCTAGGATTAGATCTGACTGATTTCATTGGAGAATTGGATGTTAAGCCACGCCCTGCCCCTGGGGGTATTTAAAGAGCCACCCAGGGCAGGGACAGTTAGTTAGTTAGCAGTTTGCCAGGGGCACGAATAGATCATAGACTGTGAAGTCATAGGGTGTGGGCCATTGGGCCATTGGGCCACTGGGCCATTGGGCCATTGGGCCATTTGAGGCATAGGGGCATTTGAGGCGTCATCGGTTGTGTTGTACTCTAGAATAAATACAAGTAAAGGAACTACTGCTTGTCCATTCTTACCTTGTAACCACGTACCCATCAGGTACTAATATATAAACCACGCTACCATAATTATAAATATAGGTGTCATTAGAAGGGGATAATCATAAAAGCCCTACGTCAGTGGTGTCATTAGATATAATAATAAAGCCTCCACGACAGTGGCGGTGTACAGAGGAATAGACATATCCACTACGTCAGTGGTGACAAGCGGTGAGATAACTCAGTCATCTTACAAAGTGTGAGTTCAAGTGGAAGTCTAAAACTCATACGTCAGCGGTGGCGTACGCTGGGATAAAAGAAACTCATACGTCAGTGGTGGCTTACGGCGGAATAGCCAAAAGCCATACGTCACTCTCTATTCAGTGACTTCTTTCTGTAGGTAAGAAGCATTGCAGGTTCTTCTTCATCTCCTATATCATAAAAAAAAACATACATTCTAACATACTAAAGATAACAGTCCTGACTCTGGAAGCTATGAAAAATAATAAAGTATGCACATATGGAAGTGTATCATAATTCGGACGAGTAATCCAGATCTGTTTGGTGCCAGTCCCAAGCCTCGTTTATTGGGGAGGATTCATGTCATGGAGGGATCTGGCGGTGAAACTTTCCAAAATGAGTGGTGAAAACTAGCGACCCCATATCGACATGAGATAAACTCTGGCTTCGAATAAGGTGAATTCGTTCTCCAAAGAGAGAAATGAAGAGATTTCTCAAAGAGGAATTTTTGCGATATATATATATATATATAAATATATATATATATATATATATATATATATATATATATATATATATATATATATATATATATATATATATATATATATATATATATATATATATATATATATAGAGAGAGAGAGAGAGAGAGAGAGAGAGAGAGAGAGAGAGAGAGAGAGAGAGAGAGAGAGAGAGAGAGAGAGAGAGAGAATATGTTCCAAAGATACTAATTGTCAGATTTTTTTTTATTCCACACAAGGAGCCTAGAATTGTGAGAGCCAAAAGTGAGATATATTTGAAGAGATGGGAACCAATTTACTATTAATGGACTCACTTTGAAAGGGATTTGCCGAATTCTAAAGAGACTGTCTTGGTGGTCGACAGTTGGACATATTGAAATCAAAGGGGTAGAGGAGAAAGAAAGAAAAAAAAATAGATTTTAATCGTGTGGATTGAGTAGTGTGAGAGGGAATATTTGAAGATTAGATGTCTCTAGATGTCTTTGTGAAAAGACTTTTTTTTTTACTAGAACTTTATGTTCCGTTATACATTCGTATATATAATACTTTCCAGTTTTAGTCTTTATTAGAGGTCGCTTTAAGATAGTGAATAAAGGCCATGTCCCCCTGGTGTGCTTCTTAAGATTGAAAATGCTTCATTACTTTTTGGTTTGTTGAATTGTTGTGTTTCCAGGGCGCTCCACGTGTTTTTTTTTTCTTTGACCTTCTTAAGAATAAGGAAATATGGCCACATTAAACCAACGTTCAAAAAACCATAATTGATGCGGGTAGAAAATAAGATCCTCTATGCTTTTCATTTTAAGATATTTACCAAGTACTCTCGCCAAATTGGCCTTTTGGTTTCCTAACGGTTAACGACGCAACTAGTGATCTATTTGTTCCAAAAACTAAAACTGGGGGGGGGGGTAAAGGTACGTTTTGCTCTATGCGATTATCGCTTAAAGATGATCGTGAAACGATTGTCTGGAGCACTAATTCTTTGTTTTTGAATGGGATTGTTTTGCTTCGCCCCATTAAAAAACAAAGAAATAGTGCTCCAGACAATTGTTTGACTATCATCGTTGAGCCATGAACGATCATGGTTGAGCGATAATCGCACCGAACAAACTGTACCTTAAAAATGATCATTGTGAGAGGATCATCACTAAGCAGCGTCATTCTAGGGCATATTGAGGCGTTGGACATTTGTAACATTTGGGTAAAATTTACATTATTGCTTGCTTTTCGAATTTTAGGATAATTCTTTATTTTAAGGAATTCCTTTTTGTCGGACACGGTTTTCAATACTATTATATAGCCACCAATACTCATTACAGCCAAACCTTATCAAACTAGATTTATCCTAAACTGACCTTACCTAAACTGTGCTCTGTAATAGTCCAGTAAGGCCGCTTTCACTCCAAAGTGGCACGTCGCAAGTGGCATGCCACGTGGCACGCCAGTTGAAAACGAACATTCGGAAATATATGAATCCTTTCACAAAGCACACAAGTGGCGTGACAAGTCCCATGTGCCACTTCTGTGCTCTGTGAAAGGTTTCATATATTTTCGAATGTTCATTTTCAACTGGCGTGCCACGTGGCATGCTACTTGCGACGTGCCACTTAGGTGTGAAAACGACTTAACTTCAAAATTTCGACTGTAAGGCTATATCATCCAAAATTCTATTATTTAAGCCTTTATTATTGTTATTATTATTAATATTATTATTATTATTATTATTATTATTATTATTATTATTATTATTATTATTATTATTATTATTATTATTATTATTATTAATATTATTTACTTAATACCTGTTCAAAATCATGCAGAACACATGTTTTCATCCTGAAGATTCATATGACGAAGTCAAGGGGCTGTTTTTGGACTCATTCTCTCTTTGTTTGTTTACTATGAAATGGGACTTAATGAGTTGATAATGTACGAGTACTCCTCTTACGATATATACCACCACACACCACCCTCTCCGATAAGTGTTTTAATGCACTACTACAACACAAATGCATTAGTCTTTCCCTTTGCTGGATGGCGCCTCTTCGATTAGTAAACAGGCATGTGCTTCTTTTTCTGTTTTTTTTTATTTAAATGGCGATGCCGAAGTAACTTTTGATTTTATGACTAAAATTACTTTCTTAATTGTAATCTATATAATTTTTCTTTGGGTCTGCTAAGCTGTCAATTGAAAACATTGTAAAGGGGGGTTTACACGGTCAAACGGTTTGTCGAACGCGGTTCGACAGACATGTATTTGAAGTGCTGTTCGAACGTGTGAACGGGGTATTTGGTTGTTGAACATGTTCGACAAACGTGTTCAACAACCAAATACCCCGTTCACACGTTCGAACATCACTTCAAACACTTGTGTCGAACCGCGTTCGACGAACCGTTTGACAGTGTAAACCGCCCTTTCGGATGTTTTACTTCTCTTCTAGATCCAAGTAATTTCCAGCATCCAAAATTAGTTCCAAGTAATTTTTCCAGTATCCAGAATAAGTATTTATTCTAGTAGAATTTCTTTGCCTTTTTTATTTATCATCTAAAAGAAAAACTTCTAGGTTTAAAATGACAAGTCTTTTTTTTTTTTTTTTAGAAAGGGCATGCACTCAGGTTAACGATTACATCTGCAAAACATGTCCTTCGAAAGGAGGCAACCGTCCTAGCCCTTGGTAGAAAAGGGAGTCCGTGACGTAAAACCGGAACATTCAAAATATAAGAATGGATGGCTTTCGTTTTTCGTCACGAACTCCCTTTTCTACTAAGGGTTAGGAAGGTTACCTTCTTACGAAGGACTTGTTATGGCAGATGTAATCGTTACCCTGAGTGTATGCCGTTACTAACCTCAGTTCGTGATACAATCTCATTTTTTTTTCTCATGGGAAAAAACTTTCAACAGCTCAATGGAAATATTTCCGCCCTGCCTAACACGAGGTCCAGAGTTAAACTCCATAAATTGGCTGGTTCAGCTTCTCATCGCCAGAGGCAGAGATATATCGGACCGAATCACAGTAATAAGTTTTTACTTTGATGATTTTGATATATTACATTTGTCAGTGTTTGGGGTAGGGGGCGCGATAGCTCAATGGTAGAGTGTGCCACTCGTTATTGAACATTCCGTTTTGGTCCCACCGTGGGGCTTTGGGTAAGGCATCCTTAATATCCCCCATTAAAAGCCGTATCCACTTCCGTTCGAGTGGAGCTTATTGTCACGCACAAATACAGGGGCAAAAATTGTACATATTTCGGCAACTTTAGCATGAAAAAATATAGTGATTGCGAGAGGTAAGACAAGAAACTTTGGGAAAAAAATATTTGTTTTTGCCTGATGAAGAACAAAACTATTTTGAATATATAAAAGGATGTATGAGAGAATGATAGTAATATTGTTTGCATTAGAAGCTTGATTGAGAAGTAATGAGTCAAGGTTTGTATAAGAAAAAGTCAGAAAAATTATTATGACGTCATTTATGCCAAGAATTACGAGAAAAATTTTTTTTTTTAAGTATTTATTTAAGTTTTTACACAAGAAATTTTGAGTAAAGATTGTGACAGTTACCTTTCACAAGAATATTTCTAGAAATAATATTGACAGTTTTCACTTGAAGAAAGTTTTAAATAATGGTTATGATACTTAATTCTGACAATATTTACGGAACATTTTATTGTTTTTGTTTTTGCATTTACTTGAGAAGATTTTAAATATTGTTATGCAGTTTTTATTGAATGAAGAGTAAAGGAATAATTTCCATAGTTTTAATTTGAAATATTTAAAACAATTTTTGGAGTTTTCATAAGAAGATCTGAAAGATAAATTTTTATTAATTTAACATGAGAGAATATCAGAGAACTGTTACTTCTGTTTATCTGTATGAAATTTGAGAGGATGATTTTTAATCCTTTTCATATGAGAAAATATAAAAGAATTATTGCAATATTTTTTCGTGTGCGATTGGTTGAGCATCTGTGCAACGTCATCTGTACAGTTCATTGAGTTAATAAATAAAAAAAAAAGGACCTCTATGTACGTGAAAAATTCATTTAAAAAGAAGTGATAAACTGAGGATAATGGCTTAATTATTCAGATTTATCTGTCTCAGAGGATGGATTCGGTTTTACGTCACGAACTCCCTTTTCTACTAAGGGCTAGGACGGTTGCCTTCTTACGAAGGACTTGTTTTGGCAGATGTAATCGTTACCCTGAGTGTATGCTCTTACCAACCTCAGTCCGTGACGGGGCGCGAACCCTTGACCTGCCGCCTCAGAGTCGCAGACGCTACCATTTTGCCACGGAGACTACTTATCTGTCTCAAAAATATTATTCTTATATCTCGTCCACATATGTCAAAAAGAATATACAAATATATGATGGAGTTAGTGTTGACACTTGCCTCAACAGCCGTTCCTTTCACCCTGCTGGAAAAATCTCCCCTCACGAAACCTGACCTTCTGTATCTCGGGAATCTTGTTAGGGTGATAAGGAGGGTGGGAGAGAGAGAGGGGGGGGGAGTGCGGTGATAAGAGGGAGGGAGAAAGGGAGAAAAAGGGTGATTGGTTTAAATAAGGTTGGTAGCTAGAGCTTGGCAGAGGGAAGACGATAATTTAGGTAGGCATACTGAGAGAGAGAGAGAGATTTATTTTTATTTTATTTTATTAATTTATTGCGCCAAGGCGTCAGACATTACATGAGTTCATACAAATAATGCTTCAAATGGATATAAAACCAAGAATTGAACATGGTTTACAGGGAGGTGTACATATTGATAAAACATTGCTGCATACTAACACACAACTCACAGAATGGCAGCACAGAGTACATTATATGCAAAAGTAAAGCTCAGAGAAACGCAGAATGCACAAACAGAATTATATAGCAACATACAGAAAATATATGTATAATTCAATATAATTAATGGCCACCAAAGTGAGGAAAACGAGCAAGAATAACATCAAGGTTGTCATCATTAAGTAAAAATGAGCAGATCTGTATTAAGTTCTAACCTCGTGGTAAAACATCTCTCACTGCGGGGCACTGAAGACAATAGTGGTCAAGAGTGTTAGCATTAGTTCGGTCGCATAATGTACAGGAGGTGTACTGTGGCATATCTAGAGTCTGGGAGACCTGCCATAAAGGCCGATACCCCATTCTGAGCCGTGCACTAACTACATTGTTTTTCCGCACCATTAACCCGCGTCTGCGAAACTTGTAGCGACTGTGAAGGAAGTGATCATGGTGCTGTATGGACACACTGTTGGCCCTCTCCGTGTCCCTGCGCTGGACCGTCATGGCAAACCCAGCTGAGTAGATGATGTTACGTAGGCATCGGAGGGAGGGCTCAGCGTCCACAGCATGCCCATCCAGCATACAGGCCGCCTTGGCAAGACGATCCGCTGTGTCGTTGCCAGTCAGCCCAATGTGGGATGGAGTCCACACAAATGACACAACAAGAGAAGCATCCCGAGCGGCTGCGAGGCGACATAGTATATCTCCCACAGCACGGCCACAGATAGGTCTTGGCGAGGATAGGGCTTGTAGGGCCGATTGGGAGTCACAAATTATTACCCCATTCACTCGTCGTCGAACAAGGAGAGTCACGGCATCCAAGATGGCATTCAGTTCACAGTAGGTGGAGCTCGACGAGGTGGGTAGTCTACGGCCAATCCATGAATCAGCCGGCACAGGCGGCTCCATGGTGGGGGAAAACACAGCACATGCCGCCCTCCCATCTGCTTGCACAGAACCATCAACATAGACGTGGTGTGCTGCAGGGACAGACGTGGATACATCAGCGATAGTCTCCAGAGCTAACTGTCTCTGCAAGGGGGGATAGACATCCTTCGAGGTCGGTGTATATGTGACAGCGGGGAGGGGGACACGCCAGGGTGGTAAATCTGGGACAGCCGCCTGCACTGGCAGGTCGATGTCAAGGCCACGGAGAATGTCACTCACCACCCTGATAAGGTTATGACCTCCTGCTCGAAGTGGGAGCCTGGGTGCGTCTGGATCAAGGGACGTCCTCATGACAGCAGAGAAGTACGGAGCAAGAAAGGGGTAGTGAAGACACTTAACAGTAAAATAGGACACATTGGCATAAATCCTCTCCACAAGAGGGGGTAAGTTGAGCTCCAACTGCATACTCACAATACGGGTAGAGAGAGAACATCCCAAGATAAATCTCATGACTCGATTCTGGAACTTTTCAAGTGGCTCGAGAGCTGGTTTAGGAAGTTGACACAAGGCAGGAGACAGATAGTCAACCACTGACCGAAGTAGTAGGATGTAGAGGGTCCTCGCCACTGGGATGGAGACTCCTGCAGCATTGTTGGCAAGCCACTTGACAGGTGCAAAGCGGGGCTCCAGACGGTCAAGAAGGCTCTTCACAAAGGGATGAATTCGTTGACGAGCAGGTATAGCTGGGGTGATCCGGACAGGTGCACCTAAATACGTGTACTGTGTGCAGTGAGGGATGACATTACCACCCATGGCTAATGCGGGCAGTGCTCTGCAGTTGCGTGAAGTAAAAATCCTGCTTTTTTCTGGGGAGATAATAAGGCCACAGGAGGTAGCAGACACGTAAAAGTCATGGAGCATGTGCTGAAGGTCGTGAGTTGAGGTCGTGTTAATGCATATGTCGTCCGCATAGCAGGTAACTGTAGTACCGGGGATGACAGGAAGGAGGGAGAGTAGACGATGCATAAGGATATTGAATAGAAAAGGACTTAGCACACCCCCCTGAGGAGTACCCAGTTCAAACCGTTCATAGGAGCTATACGACCCTTTAAAAAGGACGCTTGATGTTCTGTTGCAGAGATATCCCCGTATCCATTTCAGTATGTTCCCCCGAACTCCAAAGTCCACCAGCTGGTCAAGAATAATTTCCTTGTTGGCTATATCGAAGGCAGATTTGAGGTCCAGGAAGGCGACCACACTGGTGGGAGAAAGACGGGTGTAGAGTTCAGCGAGGCAGTGATGTGTGCTCCGTTGTGGGAGGAAACCATAAAGACTGGGGGAGAGTTTATCCTGTAGACGGTGCATGAGCCGGGCAAGAAGGATGCGTTCAAACACTTTGCTGAAGCAGGAGGTGAGGGAGATAGGCCTAAATTTGTCGGTTCCAGGTTTTGGTAGAGGAATAATAGTGCTTCTGGTCCAGGCAGAGGGCACATGCCCCAAGCAAAAGCAAAGATTGAAGAGGCGCAGTAGGGGGTTACCAGGAACTTTCTGAAGAAGACGGAGAACTTGATATGTAAGACCATCCTCCCCAGGGGCAGTAGCCTTAATCCTAGCAAGAGCACGTCGTAGTTCATCCTCTGTGAATGGGATGTCATCCTCTTCATCCGTCTGTAGTAATGCACCCATTAGGCGGAGGTTACGAACACTGCGGTGGGTGGAGAGTGCCTCTTGAACGTTCCCGGGAAGGTTGCAAGTTTGTGACTGTGCTGACCAGGTAGTAATGAGGTCCTGAGCGTACTCAAGTGGACTGTGGTGTAGAGCACAGGTGGGTTTCTTCTTGACAGCCTTCCTTATAAGATGCCACATAGTCCCAGCGCTAGTCTGATGGTTAATACTATCTGTAAATTTCTGCCAATACTCCGTGTGCACACACTTCTGCAGGGCAACTAGATCATCCCTCGCCAACTGATATTGGTGCAGGTGGTCACGGGTGGGCTGTCTTTGAAAGGAGAGTCCAGCATCCACAGCTGTCCTTTCCGCCTGGGCAATACGCTGATCCAAAGTCCAGGAATGGGCCTCAGGGCGACGTGGAACGTGTGGTCTGAGAACATAATGCGTGTAGAAGTCATGTGTAGAATCCACCAGTGAGTTGTATAAGCTGTCTGGAGAAAGGAGATCAAAAGTGGGAAGGAGGTGAGAGATAAAGGAAATATAAGTGGGACAGTATTTGGGAGGGATAGAGATGCGGGTGCGGTGATGGGAGAGGGTAGCTGGAGTCTGAAGTATGGAGTATTTCAGGCTAAGGGCAACATGGTCAGAAAAGAGAGAAGGGATAGAAGAGCAGGAGACATTAGGTTCCACAAGGCCAGCTGTGAGAATGTGATCTACAGTACCCCCACGAGCGTGTGTGGCACCACCAGTATCCCAGCGGGTGAGGCGGTAGCGGCGGATGTAGTCGAGCAGAGGCTTGCCACCGCGATTGGGAGTGAGAGATGAGTCACCAAGGGCGGGGTGTCTGGCGTTAAAATCCCCCATATAGATCATTCCACTGTCTGTAGGTATTGGAAGGGCTGGTAGATTAATCACACCTGGGGCAGAGTAGACATTGCACAATCGAAGAGTACCATTCCCGACAGTGATTTCAAAGAGCTGAAAGGTCATATCAACTTGTGCAGAAGAACCAAGGAGCATGTGAGGTATGGAGGAATGAATGTAGGTAATGAGTCCTCTTCTGGTATAATGCACATATGAAACATACCCTGTGAGCATAGGAGCCTCCTCCCCTGGTGGTGCACCACCAGGAAAAGCCTCTTGTATGAAAATAACCTGCGGATGATGACGATAAACATAGGCTCTAAGTGCAGTGAGTTTAGGAGAGTGTCTAATTCCAAAGGCATTCCAAGAGATGGCATGAAATTGTATGCGACTAGCGAATCTTATTCTTATTTTTGCGGAAGGCAGAAGTGGGCGGGGCACTGTCAGACAGAGCATGGGATGAAGAAGACCTGGGCTGCACATCAGTCAACTTCTCAAGGTGGGAGGCGACATTATTAAACTTGTCAGTGAGAGTCGTGATGGTGGCAACAACAGCTTGATGAGACTCGACCAAACTTGCGAGAGTCCTTTCCATTGTATCTTGCTGGGTGACCATACTGTCAATGCGGGCACCTATGGTATCAAGGCGAGCTGTGAGAGCTGTACAGCGGGAGAGAGAGAGAGAGAGAGAGAGAGAGAGAGAGAGAGAGAGAGAGAGAGAGAGAGAGAGAGAGAGAGAGAGAGAGAGAGATTAAACAGATATATCAGAGAAATTTTATATGATCATTATCAGTATTGCAGCCATTTAAATGCATCGTTTTTTCATAGCATTGAACGCATCCATTCAACTTCTAATATTCATTATGGTGAGTAATATAGATTGTAATGTTTAACAACTTCAGTGTTACTGGGAGTGCCCATGTGCACGTCCCCGTGTACAGTTATCTGAATGAATAAAGAAAAATGTGTGATATGTGACCATCATTGCATTTTCTTTATTCGTTTTATGTCACGATAAGTCCCCTTTCGAATGCGACAGGTTAGAGCTGGGGGTTAAAACTTGATGCCCTACCTTACGCCCCTTAGCGGGTTCGAACCCACGTTTATCAAGATCGTCACCTACCGACTTGCGCGCTATACCACAGAGCTACCGCGGTCCTCTTCATCACGATATGATATTCTGCTGTCACTAATTGTACTTATTGTGGGTTTTGCTTGATTGATTTGTAAGAATATATTTTTCAATGTTTTTCTCACCTCTCTTTCTCACCATACGCCTGAGTAGATAGTTCTCTATCTGTCAGTCGTCTGACCATATATGAAGCTCCTCCACTACTGAGGGCCATTACATTTTGGCCAACCATGCGTTGCTTGAGCAAAGAGGTTTTCTTCCCGTGTCTTGCTAGGACTATCCTGGAAACCCTCCCCATTTATCCGGGCTTGGGACCGGCACTGAGCTAAGCTGGCCTGCAAAACCCAGTGGCTGGGTTAAATGTCTATAAAAATATACTTTGTAATTATTGAATAAATATTATTCACTAGTTATCCTCATGCTAAGATTGACTTATATGTATAATGTATTTTGCAATGCCTGTAAATATGTAATTTATAATTATTGCATAAATATAGTTGTCGTATGAATTTTGGACTTCCATTTGAATTCACACTTTGTAAGATGACTGGGTTATCTCACCGTTTGTCACCACTGACGTAATGTTAAATTACTATGTTATTATTATTAGTACCAGACGGGTACAAGGTAAGAATGGACAAGCAGTGATTCCTTTGCTTATATTTATTCTAGAGTACAACACAACTTCGACGCCTCAATGCCCCCACCCTATGACTATCACAATCTATGATCTATTCGTGCCCCGGGCAAAGTTCTAACTAACTGTCTCTGCCCTGGGTGGTTCTTGAAATACCCCCAGGGGCAGGGCGTGGCTTGACATCCAATTCTGCCAATGAAATCAAGTGACATCTAGTCCTGCAAATCAACGCCAGGTTCGAAGTGGAATCCCGCCTACTTCCGGGGAGGAGCTATTGGGCATCTCTCCAGGGCATGTACTTATGTACGGGCCACAAGTTTGTGTTTCTTGTGGTTTAGGAAATGGCTAACTTCCTGGCCTTTCCTGCCCTTCTCCTAAGTCTCATGGTTCCGGTCATATATCTCCTTGACACTTTCTACAAACATTGTAATAAAATATCTGTGCCCTCGACCAACCGTTACCCCTCAAGATTTGTTACAAGTTTCAGATTCTGGCTTCAGCATGACGGACTGGCTTCAGCATGACGGAAGTCATACGACATCCCTCCCAACCAAAACTGAAATATCTCTTATTTCAGTCGAAGTATGGGCTAATTTTCCGGGAGCTCTTGGACATATCCTAGCTAACATTAGTTTACAATAGAAATGGGGCCGAATTATTTAAGCTATTTTCTAAGAATTCCTATTTCTATGAACCCTAAACAAATTATACAAACATAATATATATATAGTATAATTTCAGTGTGTAACTAATATCAAACATTAATTAAGATCAAAAGTCAGTTTAAATCAAAACATTAATTCATCTACTTCTCTCGTTTCTTTAAAAGACAAAATTGAGTTAATTACAGTAGAATTATGACTCATTTAGAACATTAGCAAACAAATGAGGTAGAGTATTGGCATGTATACACATTTAAAATGATATAGACCATAACATCAACAGTAATCTCTATAAGAGACCTTACCTTCATAAATTCTATTCCTATCATTATTAGGGGCATTGATTTGTCTTAAAATTAAGCCTTAAAAACTACTCCTGAAACAAAACATGTTTTACTGTGTGTAAAGTCAAAACATTTACTGTCTCTATATGCAATTACTATTCAGAGACCACTTAATATAAAAACTTAATGAACCTAACGATTAAATCATAATTCAAATAATAATAATGCTAAAACAAAACACTAATATTATTTAAGCAGAAAACAACTTATTAATCTTAGTTCAAATCATACAATTTATCAATGGCACTTATTCAACACTATATCTAAGGGAGACTCTGAGTTTTCGCTTAAAATTATCTTAAAGCTAGCAAAACAAAAAAAAAAACATAAAAATAAAAATATTTTGTCTTTTTAGCACCAAAGACGGTGGGGACATTTTCTTTCCCATTTTTTCAGTTCTAATACGGGGGTAATTTTAATTAACTAATAAGGGATTTTTTAAATACCCTTCTTTCTCTCTTCACTAAAGTTTGGACATGTATAGGGTTTATTTTTCTTTCTCGTTTACGTGGCTTCTAAAGGTATTATTAAAATATTTTAAAATATTTCTGTGTTTCTTTTCCTCTCTTTTCACTACAGTTATGACATGTATGGGGATCTCCTTGTTTCTGGGATTTCATCAAGATTACCTGGTTTTTTAAAGTAGTTTAAAACTTTTATTTTTTTAGGACTGTTCTCCCTGTCTTAGGACGACTTTTAATTTCTCTGTCTAGGACGACTTTTAATTTCTCTGTCTAGGACGACTTTTAATTTCTCTGTCTAGGACGACTTTTAATTTCTCTGTCTAGGACGACTTTTGTTTTCTCTGTCCCTTGCTCATGAATTCTTGCTAGGTGCGATTCCACGGTTTCCCTCGGGGATTCTATTTTTTTCACTCCCTCGCTGTCCTTGCTGCAGGCCCAGGTTTGTTGCCATATCTCCGTTACTCGGATAGGCAAAACAAAAAGGACAAGGACTGGGCCCATCCGCTAATCCTTCCAGCCCGGCTTCCTCGTCCCGCCCTCGGCCGATCTTGACTAAGACCACCACGCAGGAGACCTGCAACGTCACAGCGATTCTCTTCCTGTACGG
>JAXCGZ010016149.1:0-28999 GCA_037179515.1 Halocaridina rubra | reverse complement strand
TAATGGGTTCATGTAAATAAAACCATTGTATTTAAATCAGAGCATTTGTCGTGTGTACAGTAAATAATTTTTATATAAAATATGATACTAAATGTTGTTACATACTCGTGTATGGCTCCCATTGTAATGTAATATATTTCATAATTATGTAATGGTTTGATCTTGCATAGATGAATAACCCCAGGATGCTCTTGGGTTATAGTCCTACATGCCCTTTGTAACCGGAAGTTGACCCATCATGAAGACCTTTGACCTCGTTATCTTATAGTCAGTCAAGTTCTTTGTGACCTCAGGATAACCCTTTGGAATCTGTGATCTCAGCTTATACTTAACCTTTGACCTAGTGTTTAACATGATGACCCACAAACTGCAAATATATATAATGAAGGATCACTTTGATGACCTCTAAAATGACCCCAGAGTCCTCTAATATTTATCATATTTATAAAGAAGTCGCTTAACCTAAGCTAACCTAACAACTGACTGGGTTATTAAACTTTAAATGGTGTTCTGGGGTTACTCATCTTTACTAGATCCTGATGGTTTTATTTTTTAGAAGAAGGGACACCCTAGGGGTGGATGCCGGACCTTAAATGCACCAAAAGTAACAAGTAAGGAAGCAAGGAACCGGGATGAAAACTGGCCTGCAAAGGACCTAATTTCCTTCTCACTTTTTCAAGATTGTATGTAGTCATTTAGAACATAATATATAAAAAAGAAAAAACTTAGAAATCTAAGAATTCTGCTTTTTTAAATAGCTATTTGCTATTATCTAGCAACAGGAGATCTATAATTTCTAGTAAGATTTCCATACCAAAGCCTAGATTGAAGGTGGACTTCATACTCAGTTGTTGTTCTGTGTGAACAGAGACTATTGGGAGTGACCTTGTTTTCCCTCAGTATTATATGTGTGGCAAGTATCAAGCGTGAAAGCAACATTGTTCTGAGTCTAATAATATTCAGAAAATTAATATAATTCATCATATTATTTCAAAAGTGTGTATTTTATTTTTAAGTCAAGGCCCTCCCACACCTTCACTCACTCACCAATGAGTGGCAAGTATCTGGAGGGGGCGGAGCTTACATGCCAGCAACATTGTTTTGAGTATAATGATATGGTGGAAATGAAGATGTTTCAACCAATTATGTATCATGTGTCTGTATATAGGAAAAAGGATTTAACTGTGTATTTTAAGAGATTTCAGAGCTCGATAAATATCTGTATTTGTATGGTCTGGAAGTACACATACATCAGGAACACTTTCAATTTTAGAGTCACTGATGTTGATAAGCCTTTTATAAGCGTTCCAATGATAGGACATTTCAATGCTACTTGGAGTGTATTTTGTTGTATGAGATATTTCACGGGTCATTTTGGACCCTTGGGTGAATTAATCTTATAATGGATGTCAGTGACATCTGTGATCAGTTTTGGACAGAACTCTTAAGTTGTTCGCTTGATGGTTTGAGAGCTTAAGTGAGACAAGATTAAGTGCAAAACACAAAACGTTCAGTGTCTCGTAACAATACAAAGTGTTTTGATTAAGGCTGCTTTCACACAAAAGTAGCACGTGGCATACCACGAGTGACGTTCCACTTTGGTATGAAAGCGGCCTTGAGAATCCAAAATATTGTGGAATATTATCCTTATATGGACCGCTGAGAAAATTGCTGAAATTTATGGTTCTCAGCCATTAGAATTATTATTTGCATTTTGAATTAATCTAGCTATGCAAGATGACCTTCATGTTTTCAGTAATTTATTTCTTTCTGTATAAAAAGACTCCTGCTCTTTCAGTCATGTCATGCGTTATAATTATAGTATTAATTTTTCTTGCAGTTCAGTGATATAATGTCATTCAAGAATTATGATAAAAATGGCTATAGATTTTCTTAATTA
Organism: Halocaridina rubra; assembly: GCA_037179515.1. Lineage (NCBI taxonomy): Eukaryota > Metazoa > Arthropoda > Malacostraca > Decapoda > Atyidae > Halocaridina > Halocaridina rubra. The sequence continues at coordinate 27,099 of JAXCGZ010016149.1, read as the reverse complement.
CTATCAACTATAATATTTACTATTTAAAAAAAAATCAATTTGCTAATATTCTTTGGCAAGTCAGATAACTCCATAGATGTCAGTGAGAAAAATGGAAACCACAGACAAGATAACTATAGGAGCGTTTTAAGAATGTTTTATTAGTAAAAAATACTGTTGATTATTTATATTTAAAAGATCCAAAGCAGGGAAATTACATAGGTATAATTATTGCAAACACCCTACCAAGATTCTCCGAAGACGGAGTATAAACCAACTGGTGACACATGGCAAATGTCAGTCTTTTTATTGACTATTCAATGATCTCAGTTAAGACACTGAAGTTGTCTTTTATAAGTGAAGTGAACTAAAAAAAATATATTCATATGTATGAAACTTTCATGAACTAATTAAAGACACTATTACTAGTATATGGAAGTTACCAGGACTAGTGAAATTATTACTAGTAAGTTATGCTAGTCAGAATGATTGTAATAAAAATCATCATTATTAGGTAAGGTGTAGAGGATATTCCTTTTCTTGTATTATACGGATGTTAATGTGTGAATTAGCAAAGGAAAAAATACTGTATCAAAAATATGTGGTCTCATTTACTCCAAGCTCTTTTTAGATTGTCACCAATAGGTAAAAGTGTGTATATTATTTAGACTGCGCCTGGGTTATGAGGAATAACATTTGTGTCGACAGATCGGTTCAAGTTCTGGACCACGAGTTTAAGCAGTTTACTGGGAAGGTTACTGCTGTGGATGGGTACCACAGTGGGGGGTTGGTGCTTGCCCTGGCTGGCGTTCTGAAGAGCATCTCAGATGGATATCGGAACTTAAACACCGGCAACCTCTAACCTTTCAATAACTCATTTTATAATCCATTTCAGAATAAGTTTTTGGTACATAGATATACTGAACTTAAAATTCTGTAATGAATTTTTATTCGAATTTATTTTATATTTGGGTATTTTGGGCACTAGGCCAAGTGAGAGTTCAGTTTTAATTTGGGCCTTGTGTATGTCTGCCTTTTGTCACTATGAAGCCCCATTCGAATGGGATGAAAACAGACAGGTTGGAGAAGGGGGTTAAGGCTGAATGTTTTTTTCTAATGCCCCGCGGTGGGATCGAAGATGGATTTGTCGTTTCCGAGTCGTGTTCTAACCACTGCGCTTCAGCGGCTCCTTTAGACTTCAATGTGTTTGCCGGTTTTTTCCCAATTACATGGTATCAAAATGTCCGGTAACTTCTTCTTCGTCTACATCTTTTCTCACTTTTATGTTGATAATTGACATATGGTATTTTTTCAAATGTTTTTTATGTAAAATAAATTAGGTTTGTGTTATTAGCACAGCCTTGCTAAGAAACTGTTTCTAGCTTTATATATATAAATATTCTTCTCGTTGAGGGTGTGAAAGTAAACATTTTACCAATGGGTATTCGTAATAGTAATTGAGAATTGACATAAATTTAGCCAGTGTACTTCCTCCGTGTTCCCCTGCGTGTCGTAAAAGTCGACAAAATGGGGCGGAACAAGGGGGCTGAGAATCCCTTCCTCTGTATTCAATTCCCACAAAAAACTCAAAGTAGTGTCTTTGACTCAGCCACCCTCCTTATAAGGGGGAATATGGCTTTGGTATATGGATGGACATTCTAATTAATGATAACGACACTAATTATTATTATTATTATTATAATTATTATTATTATTAGCACACCTATGAGAAAAAAGCGATGTGCTTGTAAAATGCCCCATAAGTCATTACTTATATAATTATTTTCTATTTACTTCAAAGCATATTATGTGAATGAATGGTGAACTGAAATAATAGCATTTTATCATGACTCAAGGGCAAGTCACGTGCTCCAGTCTCCTACAAACTTTTAAGCAGAAGAAGAAGCCATTGTTTACAATTTATTTTTCCGATTGACTCAATAGAAAGAAGGAAACTGATAGAAGCCCTAAAAGAACTAAACATTGATGCCAACATAATTGATGTCATCAGTGACATTTACAATAATGATACCACCAGCTTATACCTAAACTAAGTAAAAGAAGCAGACATAACCATCAGCAGCGGAATTAGACAAGGATGATCAACAGTTTTCTTTTTAATAATAACATACATAATTAAAGAACTAGAAGAAAATCAGAAAGGTTTCAGAAAGGAACATTTTCATATCCCAGCTTTATTATTTGCAGATGTCGGGCTAATTCTAACGCATACAGAAATTGACGCTCAAATTTGCATAGAAAAGCTACAGAATATAGCTTCATCTTGTGGTCTATCCCTAAATAAACAAAAGAGCAATATACTGATATATAATAAGTAGCAAGAAATATCAGGAATAAAAATAGCAGAAATTAAATACCTAGGTATCAAAATAACCAATAACAGAACATACTTCAGAGAACACACAAAAGCATCAATTGAAAAAGCAAAAAACTAGCAAATACAATATACTCAATAATTGAAACCAGCTGCAATAGGCTAATTATTGGAAAAACGTACTGGAAAGGACTGGCAATGCCATCATATCTTTATGGTGCAGATGTATTAGTATATAGGGAAGCAGACTTAAAAGACCTCCAAAAAATTGAATATAAAGTGTACAGAGGAATGTTGCAGCTACCCTCTTATACAGCAACAGCAGCATTGAGAGCATATATAGGAGCTTCATCTTGCAAAGCAAGAGACATAAAAAACAAAATTCTATATGCCAAGCATGCCATTGAAGAAAATGGAAATGAGTTGCTAAGGGAAATATTCAAAAAACAATATGAAGAGAACAAAATGCCTTGGATGAAAAAGATAAGAGAATATATGGATGCTCTGTAAATAGATATAGCAAAGCTAAAATCGGCAAAGAAAGAGGAGATAAAGAAATGCATAAATAAGTGGGACACAGAAGTATGGAAAACAAAAATAGAAGATAAATCAACTCTGGTACTATATAAAGAATACAAAAACAACATACAAGAAATTTCATGGTATGACAATACTGAGGAATCGAGATTACTAGATGCCGAACAAACACCCTAGACCCACGATGGAGAAATAAATTTAAAAATAAAGATACTACCTGCCCAACGTGTGAACAATGTGAAGAGAGCCTAGAACATTTTCTATTGTGAAACATATGGACACATAAGAACAGAATATAGTTTTTTAGCACAACCATATATAGAAAAGAAAATTGAAATAATTGCTAATATATTATTTAGATATTGTAGTGAAAAAGACGTCAAAGAGGAAAAAAAATTATAAGAATTTGTAGAAAAAGAAATCAAATAATAAAAACCACACAAACAATCTAGCAAAGCAAAACCAAGACTTGGGAGCCATTGCAAAAGGCATATCTCACCCAACTATACTACTACTACTGCTTTAGGTTGCCATCGAGATCGTTGGCGAGGAGGGGGTGTTCCGTCTCTTAGGTTTGAATACTAATATTTTTTTTCCCCAGTTATGAGCAATTAATATGTTTCAAGTTATCATTTACAGACAAAATAATTCATATGAATTGGTTCAATGTTATATAGATCAGAAAATTACTCAGTTTAGGATAAATTTCTGGCGAAAATGTCTTCCAACATGGTTTGTGTTGTAGCAGATACAAATATTTTGAGTTCTAATTTCATGTACATAAAAATGCAGAATGTTGAAAAAATACATTAAACCAAAGGCAAATGGGTAAAGATTCGTGCTATGCACCCTTTTATTTTTGGACTAAAGTATTTAGTCTAATAGGTTTTGATGCGTTTTGAATGCTAATAAATTTTTTCTGAGATGAGAATTTATTTTTTGCGCATGTTAGGGCCAACATTGGTGTGTGGCGATGGATACCGAATTAAATTAATGAAATGTAACCTAATTGGAATTTGAAGCCATATGTACATACCATAATAGGGTGGATTTGTGAGTTTATACAGTATTGTGGCACATTTCTGGAAGAGGTGGTGATGCTGCTCTCTCGGATAAGCTATGGAAGGGTGCAAAAAAGGAGTCGTAAGCAGTAAATATGGACATTAACACCACCATGTGAAAGTTTATTGTATTAGGTTAAGATAGTGACTTCACCCCCTATTAATAAACGATTACTGTAATAATATTTTTATAATTAAGATATTTTTCCAATGACTAGTTTCTTTCACAACACAGTGTGCATTGTGAAAGTAAATATTTACCGAATAGCAAATAGTGGCCACAAAAAGAGTGCATTCATTACTTGAGGAAAAACTTTGAGGCAAAGTCAACCATCTACCAAATGCTAACTCTGTTGGGGTCTGTTACGTCTTCATACTGAGGTGAAAGACAAAGAGACAGAAAAGGAAAGCTCGGTTGATCAAAAATATATGTTCAGTTGAATTATGAGCTCCTTCCCTAACTGGATTGTGAACTAACCTAAGTAGCCATACTATTGTTAGAGCTATTAATTTCTTTCACTAGGTTAATTACACCCCCAAAACCCATCTTTTCTAAATGATAAGTCAAACCACCACTAATTAATAAATATTTTATTCTCATGCCTCAAACTTAAACTGTACAAGAAATTCATGAAGAAAAAAAATTAATGCCATGTACAATTCTCTGTAAATATCATATAATACGAGTAAGAAATTATACACAGAAAACAAGAGAAACAATACACAATCATTATCAATACTCAGCACCATAAATTTTGTACAAAGCGCTGCTGTCTATATGTTTCCATTTATATAATTCACATCTGGATTCTTCTGAGCAAGTAATTCTGTTATATTTATCACATGAAAGTTTTGAAATTCTCAACATAATACAAGAACTCTTCTAAAAATAATGCAATTTGCAGATTGGTAATTTTTTTTAATCCTTACAGATTTAGGAGGAAGATGATGATGATGTTTCCTAAGCTGCATTGCCAAATGTTCCCAAGTCTAAAGGAAAAGCCACAACCAATGCCGAGCTTTCCCCTAGAGCTCTCAGGAAGCGTATGTTGCATTGTTGGCGTATGTGGTTGTAAGCAAGTAACTCTTCCATAATGTATTTGATTGCATGAGGTGATGTGCTGAGTAGGAGCTCTCAGGGAGTGTATGTTGCATTATTGTCGTATATGGTTGTAAGTGGGTCAGTCTTCCTTAATATGTTCGATTGTAAGATGTGATGTGTTGTGTAGTGTTTCATGTTAGGAAGATGTTATCACCAGAGGCTTTCCCTTCTGGTTTTGATCATAATAACCTTATTGTCACTTATGTGTGTGATACAATATTCAGTTCTTCTGAGATAATTTATTGGCAGCAAAAAGATACCCTCAGTGAGAACAGTAAGGATTATACTTAATGTAAATCTCTGTCGTATTTTCATTACAGTATTCTGTTATCTTTTTAAAAAGCAGTGATCGAGGTATGTTTTGGCTTGTGGTGAATGTGTGTCCTCTGGCTCGTCCACCTCCTTTCCAAGGTGAAGTGCAGCCATTTAATATTAAAAAAAGAAGTGTTAAGAACGCAGTTAAATAATATAAAAATGTGTCTTTTTTTCACAAAATATAAAACAGTACTTGGCTTTGAAATTAAGCACTTGAATACACGAGGAGTTGAAAATAACTTGGATAAAAAAAAATTAGTTTGTAAAAGGTTATTGTCAGTGCAGCTTTTACAATTCTTTTATATATAAAAATTGTCAGCATCGCAGAAGTGTAAACCTGACAGAACTGATTTAATTTCACAAATAATTAAACAATATTAATACAGCCATTAAGAGTTGAAAGTGTTTTTTGAGGAAAATAAAAATATAGCTTAACTTGTAAAATATATACAATATAGTATTCTGGATTATTTTGAGAGTTAGAGTCAAAGGGATTACACATCTTAAAGAAACATAACAAAGGGGTCTTGTAAAGATTAGTAACCTCCAGAACGCCATATAAAGTTAAATAATCTCGTAAATTGTTATGTGAGGTTACCTCTAACTTTGTCAATAAGAATGACCATTGTGCACCCAAGGGTTTCTGTTCTTTGCAAGAGCCCAACAAAGATATATTAATAAAATATTTACATCTTAAGAGTAATAAGCACAAAACGACTTACCTATTATTACACGAATATTTCAAGTGTTCTAAATTTTACATATACATTGGAATATTTAAAAAGCTTAGCAAAATTTATGAAAATCTATTTATATATATATATACACAGGTCACTGTATATAGCTACACTACTGCAGGTGATTGAAACTAATTTCCACTTTAAAACAGCATATAAAGAGCTTTAATTAAATACCAAAACTTACTTCAAAATAGCATCAGTGCACACAAAAACACGCTAAATGAAATTAAAATAGCATTTGAAGAGCTTCTAAAGTTCATACCCGAGGAGCTATGAGGCGCAATCGAGGTATATTAGCGCCTGGTGAATAAGTCCAGAGGTAGTAGTTGCCTTCTGTATTTATATTCTTCTTTTGGTTTTACCCATTAGGGGTCACCACAGCAAATCATTTGTCGCCTTATCACTTTATCCCCTCATCATTCTTCATCACATCGCTCATCCTTATGTCCACCCTCACCAAATCCATAAACTCCCCATTAGCTAACCTCTCGCCCTCCTTCCTGGAAGCTCCAATATTGACATCTTTCTCAATATTCCCATCATCCCTCCTCAGCATATCCCTGAACCAGCTTGGTCTTGGCTGTCACTATATCCTTAAACCATCCTACCGGCAATGTCCCACCAATATACTCATTCTTTATCCTGTCCATCATTGTCATGCCCGCCCAAAGAATACAACAGCATCTTCAACTCTGTCACCTCCAGCTCTGCCTCATGTCTTTTTGTCAGTGGGACTGCCTCCAAGCCATACAACAGATGACCTTACTACTGTCTTGTGATCTATACCTTTCACTCTTGCAAATACATTTTTGTCACGTATACTCCTGTCACTCTACTCCACCCACATCAACCTGCCTCACTGCCCTCCCTCTCATTCACACACACACACAGGGTCAGGCAAGCCTGGAGAGGTGGAGGTATGCACTGGAGAGAAGTGGATTGAAAGTCGGCAGGAGCAAGACAAAGTACATGCGTGTGAATGAGAGGAAGGGCAGTGGAGTGATGAGGTTGCAGGCCTAGAGGTTTCGAAGGTGTAAGTATTTAGGGTGATATGGTCAAAGTTATAAAGAGTGGTAGAGGTGTAGGAGAGAACAAGGAGGATAGAGTGGGTGGAGTGGAGTAACTGGAGTGATCTGTGACAACAGAGTATCTGCAAGAGTAAAAGGTATAGTATAAAAGACGGTAGTTAGACAAACTTTGTATGGTCTTGAGTCAGTCCCACTGGGAAAAAGACAGGAGGCAAAGATGAAGATGCTGTGGTTTTCTTTGGGCATGACGAGGACGGGAAAGATAAAAAATAAGTATATTAGTGGAACAACGTAAGTAAGACAGCCTGGGGATAGAATAAGAGAGGAGCGACTGAAAATTTAGGCATGTGTTGAGGAGGGATGAGGGGCATATTGGGAGAAGGATGCTGAGGATGGAATTGCCTGGTAGGAAGGGGAAAGGTAAGCCAAAGAGGTTTATGGATGTGGTGAGGTAGGACATAGAATGTGGTGTGACGGAAGAGGACACAGGGAATAGGGCAATATAGAGATACCTATTCAGCTGCAGTAACCATTGACTAGAGAAGCCGAAAGAACAATAATCAATACAAAGGGCATATCTACAGTAAGTTGCAAAACCAGTAGTTACATTTTTACGACAATATTCAACATACCAGCATCATTTTATATCACATATGAGCAAACTTTATATCCAGGCCACATAAGATTTTTTCATCTTAATTCGGGTCAAATGTTCACTTCAAAAATGGAAAATTTTCTCATATCGTTTCTAGCTACAGCATTTCTATACTGGTAATATTTAAATAAAAAAAATATATGAAATAAATATAAATCTGGCCCACGGGCCAATTTAATTACATTTCATTTTTTTTTTTTTTAAATATAACTTGTGTACAGCTGCTGTAACTAAAAATATTATGTAAGCAAATCTGACATCATTGAGTAAGATCATATGGGCTCTTTACCAGTAACTCTATTACAAATATATATTTTAGCTAAATAATGAGTATTTGGAAAATGCATTAATTCTCCTTTTAACTTCATATGAAAGTGATAAGATTTCAAGCACACTATTTTAAATGGTTTGTAATCTCTCTGTAATATATATTTACAACACCTTTTCAATAAAATTCAGCCTATTCATTTCGCATTAATTCAAGAGTTCGATTCCGTAAATACCATATACTGTACAGTACATATCTCAGAACAAAATAAACAAGAAGTACTAGAGTACATTAACTAATTTAACTTCGTAATAACAGTTATCACCATTAGTTTCTTCCTTTGAATCAACTGTGGTCATATGGAAAGTAACATGTATAGATTCCAGAATCACCTGTGGCTATAAGGAAAGTAACAAATGTGTAGATTCCATAATCACTAGAGCTATAAGGAAAGTTACAAATGATTAGATTTAAGGAATCACGTGTAGCTGTAAGGATAATTACATATGTATAGATTTCAAAATATCAAGTTCATTGTCAGTGTTCATGATACACACCAAGATATATTGTTTGTGCACAGCCAAAATCATGAGCAAAAACACAAAATGTCATTTGAACTACTTTGCACACACTCATAGAAGATTAAGTTAGAAAATTTTCTTATTCAAAAATGCCATTAAATATCCAAGAGTTTTTTTTGTGTCAATTTGGCCCCATTCAATTAGGGGTAAACACAGTAATGTCCAAATTTACATATATGTTATGTACCTTTACGAAATTATTCTTCTTTATATTATTTAGTACAGTCATTCATTTACATTTATTGTACCCAATTTTACTTTACACTAAATTTCAGTATATTTGATTAAGATAAACAGAAAGTTTGCCTCCTGGAAGTATACATGAAATACTCGAAACCCGATAGTCTTAATGAATGTCCGTCTGCTCAGTTTTGCAAAACAGGGTTTGTATTTAGTTCTGCAAATAACACCTGAAGTACTGATTAGTCACGAACATAGAAACTTATTTATTTAGTGCATCTGGAAGGGTATTGGTAAATTATAAATGAACAGATTTTGATAATAATCACCAACATATGATCCTGGGACTATGTCTTTCTGTTTCAACATGATAACTGTTATTTAATGCTGGATTATGCTTTTTACTTTCCTCATAAAATAATATAAACTCTAAACATATGAAGACTGAGCCACACTGAATGGCATAAAGGACACTAAGTACCCAAACTTTGCACCTTCCACTCTAGGATGAAAAGTTTGAGCACAGTTACTTTTATGCCTGTCGATGTGGACTGATCTTTGAATGACTGGTTTTGTGTTATGAAGATGACATATACAGTATTTATATGTAATTAGCAATTAAGTAACACTATAAGAATTTGACACCTGAACTCTGAAGCAATAATCAATATTGCAGTCAATAGAGTTAACGTTTTAAAATACAGCAATAATTTCAAACCTGTTTGTATAATATTGTACAATAGTATTCAGAAATTGTATAGTTCTGTATACTTGCTAAAAGCGTGTATGCAGGTGGTCCAAAACTCAAGAAGTTTCGACAAGTGCCTCGTTGAGCTAAATTGTCATAACTAAAAAATAATTACTATAGCGGCACAAAAGTGCTGCATTTGGTTTTGTACAGTAATTTGTATTGCACAAACTCTAATTTTTTAGATTTATCTCAAGCCTGTTGGTCATTTGAATGACTGCAAGTCAAAACGTTGTAAATTAAGGACCCAATGTACTCACGTTCTTAAGAGAGAGAGAGAGAGCATACAGAAGTCAGTAATTAATAATAAAATAATGATCGCATTTTCTCTAAAGAGTATTAAACTACATTAGTAAAAGTTCGTAGCGATTTCTTCATGCAAAATTTTGTAGAAAATGTGGTTATAATTGCAGAATTACCCAACTAATAATTAGCACTGAAAAAACCCTAAGCTAATATCTGTCAAGGGAAAATCTGGAGAAATTATTACTTACAAAAGTGTAGTAAGACTTAGAAAAAGGAGAAGGGGAGATAATTATTTGAAGAGGTAACCACTTGAACGACTAAAAAGGTGAGTACATTGCCTTCTGCATTCAAAATGAAATAGCCTTAAAAGTGACAGTTCTGCTTATTATGTAAAAACTTGTGTGATTTGGATTAGCAATAATATGTACATTAAAACTCTCCTATATCCTAAATAAACACTTTCTTTTATATCGTACAGCCAAGTGAGAATCTGAATGACATGTATAGAGCTGGGGAACTTTGAACAGCAGTGCAATCATGATATTAGCAATGAACAGGAGTTGTAGAGCACAAATTCTCCAGTATATAATTAATTGGTTTTCTAGATACCAAAAGAAGATTAAGACTGCAGTATTCATGCATTAAAGACTGCAGTAGTAATGCACAAAGACTACAGAATTAACGCATCAAGACTGCTGTATTAATGCAAAAAGACTGCAGTATTCATGCATTAAAGACTGCAGTAGTAACGCACAAAGACTACAGAATTAACGTATCAAGACTGCAGTATTAATGCATAGAGATTGCAGTATTAATGCTTGAAGACTGCAGTATCAATGCATTAATAAACCTACAGAATTACTGCATTAAACCTGCAATATTAATGCATAAAGACTACAGTGTTAATGCAAGAAAACTGCAGTATTAATGCATTAAACCTACAGAATTATTGCAATTAACCTGCAGGACTAATGCATTAAGACTGTAGTGTTAATGCATTATGACTGCAGTATTATTGCTTAAACCTGCAATATTAATGCATTTAGACCGTAGAATTAATGAACAGTCTTGCATATACAGAACATGGTTGTTTGTATACTACTTTTTAAGCTTAAACAATTAAACCGCTTTTCCTAATGTCTTCAATTCAATATTTCCAAACACTACCATTAATGAGACTGTGTGTATGTCTTTTGGTGATGCCTTTTTGACTTGTAAAGATGAGTAACCCCATATCAAGTTAAATAACCCCGTAAATTGTTAGTTAAGGTCTCTTCAGGTCAAGTGACTCGCCTTGTAAATATGAATAAACTTAGAGCGCCCTGAGGTTACTCCTCTTATATAATACATAAAAATTCTTATTTAAATACAAATAAAATACATCTGCTTTGTCTACATTTATAAAAGGCAATACGTGTATAGTACAAGAGTTTGTATCGTGTGAACGATTCGAAAAGAGATAATTTGCAAAGCGCTGAAGATTTATATTATCAGAATGAATAAATATATAAGATTATCCTCTTATATTGTTTTGCATAAGTCAGTCGGTATTTGTCACTAAGAAATGTGGTCCCTCAATATCAGAATAAGAAAGAATACAAGTTCAGTGTATAACCCAGTGTCTTACACCAATATCCGGGGTCTTGCAACATTGCCCAGGGTCTTACACCATAGCACAGGGTCTTACACCACAACCCAGTATCTGACATAATTATCCAGGGTCTTACATCATTCCCCAGGGTCATACACCATAGCCCGGGGTCTTACACCATAACCAAAGGTCATACAATATAGCTATTAACCATAATAATACACAATAAGTGTACCTACACAAATTAATATAACAAGCATCCAAAACTATGCCTAAAATTTTTTAAATTTATATATAAAGAAATATGTTTGTCTCAAGTCTTCTCTCAAAATAAAAAAAAAATCTATAATGACTGATTATTGTATATGTGTTTCTATATGACGACATCAGTGATGGTAACAAGCATTGTTCATGTTAAAACATTAAAAAAAAACAGCACCTTAAAGTTCTGATATTTAGGGAGCCAATTTCAATATCTTAACTGGATCGTAATTCCTTACATATTAAAATTGAAAAATTGCATAAAAATGTAACTTACATTATTATGCCTATATGGCTTAAAGGCTATACACAGCTCTCTCTCTGCAGGGTCGCTAGTCTCCGCACATCGACTTTAACAGCCTCGTCCGACCCACTCGCAGAGAGCGGACGAGGCTCCTTTATGTCCCCGTTGCTAATTCGATAATCTGAAAAGATTGAAGGATATTTTGCTTATTCCGTTTTAACTGCCTTGTATAACACAATCCAGTCTTGATTCCCCGGCTCCCTTTCTGTATCCACCCCATTAATGGGGGATAATAGTGACGCATAAAATGTTATAAAAAAAAAGAAAATGGCAAATCAACTTTATGCGTCCAAACAGTTGGTTAAAGCAGTCAAAAGATCATAAGGAGAGATGCAAAGCCTAAAAGTGTTGGATGGGAAGATGCCATTTGGGGGATGATATCTGGTACCTTGGTTATTGTAAAGATAGTTAGGTTAGGTTAGATTTTCAATATATAATAATCTTCTTGGAGCCAGCCAAGTGGATTGTCACCAATTCGGGTTCAGTGACCAAAACAGTCGGCGCCAAAGTGTACTAAACCTAAAATTGTACAGAACAGCTAAAAACTGCCATTTGGGGGATGATATCTGATACTTTGGTTTTTGTCAAGATAGGTTAGGTTAGCTTTTCAATATATCATCATCTTCTTGGAGCCAGCCAAGTGGATTGTCACCAATATGGGTTCAGTGCCCAAAACAGTCGGCGCCAAAGTGTACTAAACCTAAAATTGTGCCGCATAGCTAAAAACTAACATATTTTTAAAAGTACTATTCCTTACCCCTCCGAGCCTTCCTGAGTTTGCCAGCTGTGAAACAAGGACATTTAATTAAATATTAAAGCTATATTGCTGATATATGTGATGTGAAATAATAAAAATAGAAATTAAAATTTGTTATACCCCAAGAACATACATTAGGATAATATAAAATTAGACAATAAATTGAAATTTAATGATAACCATATTACAGAAACGCCAAAATATACATAGAAAATGTATTAGGTAACTGCGCCAGAGATAAATACTTAATACACTGTACTTCAACCTGTAGTTGACCTGTACAATATTAAAATCATAGGCAATATACGATCTGAAGCATGAGCACAGTGGAGAATTTTGACCTTGTGAAAAAAAAAAAAAAAAAAGGGTATTTGCCTGGTACAATAATAAAACAATAAGCGAGGTGTGATTCAAAGCGAGGGCATGAAGCTGATAGAAACCGAGACCACAGGTATAAAGACAAATTATTTTAGAACTGTGTATGAAATCACACAGGAGCTGCGACTTACCGCCACTTACTCTAAGGAAGGAATTCTAATTTATTATATTTTTATCTGTTACCATTTTAACTGGCACCAACTCAACAACAGCAAAACATAAAAAATAATCTTAACACTGTAATTATGTCATAAGAGCGTTGATAGTTCATACAGTATTAAGTATAAAATTTTTATCATGGACAGCCTATCCATACATAGAAATCATGGGGCCCTTACAGTATTTCCCTTACAGTATCCTGAAATACAATGTGATAAATATAAGATTAAATATTATTTCAGACATCTGAAAAATTGCTAAATTAAAATTTCATAATTATACTTTTATTGATCTGAATTGCAAATTATCTATTTAATATTCTAATCCTAATAATATGAGCTTAATATTTTATTTCCTTTTACACGAACATCAACATTTGTCTAGAGTATAAAAATTTCTAAGATGATTCAAGCCAATCGTTAAAAAGCACAAGGAAAAAGTAGCAAATTAAAAAATGCAAGAAGTTTTGACGATTCTGACAGTTACCAATGTTATCAACTACATAGGCCTATGGAATTATATAATAATAATGGCCCAATAAAAATATTCACAAAGTTATTAATATATTGCATGATTAGAAAATCAGAGTTTTTGAATCTATTAAATTTATAAAGTTGAGAGATCTCAAATCATGCCTGAATATGAGATTAAAAGATAGTAAAAGTGAAAAGGGGCTTTATTTATAATGGCACTGAAAAAGAAGGAGAGCTTTGTTTATAATGATATAGGAAGTAGTGTGTAGTTTAGCTTAAAATGACATTAAAACTTAAAGGGATCTTTATTTATAAAGACATTGGGAGTGAAAGGGAGCTTTGTTTATAATGATGTAGGAAGTGGTGTAGAGTTTAGCTTGTGACATTAAAAGTGAGAGGGAGCTTTCTTTATAAAGACACAGGGAGTGATGAAGAGCTTAGCTCATAATGACATGGGAAGTGATATGGAGCTTTGCTTATAATGATGTTAAAAGTGAAAGAACCTTTGTTTATAATGATAAAGTAAGTTATCATATTAGAAGTGAAAGGGAGCTTTGTTTGTAATGACATAAAAGTGATGTGGAGATTTGCTTAAAGTGATCTTAGAACTGTTAGGAATCTTTGTTTATAATTACAAAGAAAAAGGGAGCTCATGGTATTTCATAAGAAAGTAACAGCCATGTGTACCAGCAGTATATTCTTTATTCATGCTAGAGTTTTTAATCTCACTATAACTATTACTATGAGGAAAGCTAAAGAAAGGGATTATGGATTTTATACTATCTCCATGCATGAAAGGGTGATAATATATCAACGCAGCAAGACTCGTTTAAAACATTACATCAGCAGGGATTAGCATATATGGGGAAGATGACAGAAAAATTCCTGCAATATTAGAATATGTATTACAAATCGCTGAATTAATATTACTGAAAAAATGAAGGTAGTAAATGTTATAGAATTACATCCTCTGACAGTCTAGAAGTTGTAATAAGGTACTTAAAGAGATAAGGATATCCTTGTGTTCATACATGTAATAATAACCGATGTACAGTATACTTAAAATTTCTCTAATTTTTCCTCTGCCCTGAATAAAACTGTCAACAGTGTGGAAGGGAATTCAGTACAGAATCCCTAGTCCTGTCCCTCTACATGTGGATCATTTTCATACACAAAGCACTAAACCACTTTTTGATACACAATGTATTAAATGGTGTGGAGGGGAATTTAGTACTGAATCCCTAGGCCTGTCACTCTACATGTGGACCATTTTCATACACAAAGTACTAAACCACTTTTTGATACACAGTGTATTACACAAGTTTACTAGCAATAATGACATCACAGAAAGAGCGTCTTCCCGCCATAAACTAGTTTATAAGATGGGAGCGGAGGAGAGTCTAGGTCAGTCAGAGCTGAGACACGAATCCAGCTCCCACAACTGTATCACTGTCACTATCCGTTTCCCCAATACACCCACTGCTACACCACATTTCCCTCACCTCTAACTTAAGTTAAACTTATTAACCCCAGAAACGACACCTTACCACCTTGATAGTTTTTGTAATTGTTAAGACTTTATATTAATTGGCATATGGCATCTCACTAATAAATATTAATATTGGAATGATTTCACAGAATCTGTGTATGACACATATTTCTACTCCTCTACAAACGTAATTTAAATCATGAGCTCTTCATACCAATTTGAGAATGTTTATTAACTCGTTTCACAAAGTAGGAGCATGCAGCGCACGACTATTTTACTCGCTTGACATTGTAATATGCATATCTCGTATATCCTATTTTAAAAATTCTACAATTAAACACCGCAGCAATGCAGTGGTTTCCCATGTAATACCAAATAAAAGGATTCATATACGGGTCTGAGACCTCCGGAGTCAAGTATTCTACCATTATGATGGGGCGGTCCCAATTTACCAAGAGTTTTACTTAAGCTAATACCAAATCTTTAGTAAGTGGAAAAGATTGTTAATTAAAAAATAAATGAATTATACCTTGAGTATATTATTCCCCAACAAGCTAAAAGGATTGATCAAGGTAGATAAGATGCTGATGAATGTGTACTTTGACTAGGCCAACCCACCTTACAAGGGGGCTTGTGACTATGTACATGTCTATATTTTTAGTGTACTAGAACTAAGTACATCGTGTTTATGCCTAGCCCCTACTAATTATCTTGGTTCTATAAAGACCTTTCGAAGCTAATTAGTGTTGGATTAGTTTGGCAAAGAACATACTTGCATACATATTAATAGTAACAGTATCCAGCCAGATAATATTTTGATACTAAACTTAAGCATTACCAATGTCTGATTATTTCACAATTAATAATACTCAGCTAATCATGATTGCGGTCATTGTAAATGAAAGAATAAATCTGCTACCAATCTACAGCCTTAGCAAATGAAACAAGTGCATGGATGATGGAAAAAAAAATGGGCTACAGTGACTTTTGATTACGAGGTCATATACGTGACCTAACAACTTTTGCAACGCGAAAACATATATTCTCTACACCCATGTTAATACTAATAATTTGTCCCATCACCACAGCAAAGAACAAAGCATTAATTACTGATCAAAGTACCAACAGCTAACATTTATTAATTTGGCACCATTTAATTACCCATGTATGTATTCCTTAACAAACAAACCCACACAAAGGCATTATACAAAGAAAACCCGAATTTAATAACCCATGTATGTATTCCTTAACAAACAGACCCACACAAAGGCATTATACAAAGCAAACCCTCAATTAGGGCATTAACATAATTACAGCTTAGGCAGTTATATTATTATTAAATTCTGTTCCCAAAGGACCAGTCACAAAACCCTTATCTAATTCAAGTGACGATTTGTGAGAACGTATTTACAATCATTATATTCACAGCATATATTATTATCTATAATTTTAATTAGTGAGAAATAATATGTGGAAATAATTCAATATTATTTGAGTAATCTTAATCCTTTATATTTTTGTTCAGTAATGTATGAATTCTTATTTTAAAAATAGAGTTGTGATACAGTTTACACAGGAGTTATTTTGCATTATAAAGAAAATACATTTGTCCCCATTTGGGAGTGGGAACAGACGGATTGAAGCTGAGGAATTAAGGCCAAGTGCCCTTTTCGTCGCCCCGCCATGGGCTCAAATGTGCAGGGGTTTCTCTGCCACGACTCAGAGCAGAAATATCATACTGTCCCCCTTGACATCATAAAGTCTACTGACTTCTGAGTTCCTCAACTGGATAAAACATTGGCTAATATATGGCAACACTACCACAGATGCCAGATATCACTTTCCACTTCACTACAGCCCGAGAGAATGGTGCTATAATCTGGAATTATTCACATCAAAATGTGGGATGTTTGCAGCTTACATCCAGATAGAATATGACCCTATAAGATATGTTTGCAGTTAATGGGTTAATCTCCATTATGAAGTATAATCAAGAACTCTATACAATAAAACACAGTATCAGCACCATACAAGAAACCAGTGACACTAAAAACAACTAACTCCATTAACTCTAACTTGAAGGGGAAAATGTTTCATACAAGTTTTGCTAGTGAAAAACTTTGCTTACGACATCAGTCACATCTATATGGGCAAACTGATACTAATTGGAAGTTTGTGACCTCACTGAACTACTAACTATAAAACTAAAGTATTGTAAATACGTCGTCTCGCTAAAAAACTAACTATAAAAGTAAAATATTGTAAGTACGTCATTTTGCTTAGCAACCAACTGTAAAACTAATATATTGTAAGTATGTCATCTCAATAAAAAACTAACAATAAAACTAAAATATTGTAAGTACGCCATCTCACTTCACAACAAGTCATAAAACTAAACTATTATGATCACCGTAGGTGTACCACTTTCACTAAAAATACTAATATATATTGAACTATATACTGTATAAGTAAACTTTAAAAAAGTTATAAATCTAAAATATTGTATACACTATGAATGTACTATTTATAGAAAAGTATACAATTCACATACATATTAGCTCGAAAAGAGGTGTAGTTTTTCATAGAAAAGTATAATTCATATGTATTAAATAGACCAAGTACTGTAGTATATGTATTTTCTTCAAAAACAGCTAATAAGGTAAAATTTTGTATCCATTAAGTGTTTATCTGTTCATTAAAAGCATTATTTAAAATTATTAAATAAACTAGCCATATATATATATATATATATATATATATATATATATATATATATATATATATATATATATATATATATATATATATATATATATATATATATATTATAATATATATATATATATATATATATATATATATATATATATATATATATATATATATATATATATATATATATATATATATATATATATATATATATATATATATATATATATAAATAAAATATTCTATATGATTACTTAAAAAAGCTATAAATACAGTACAAGCTATAAAAAGTACTGTATATCCTCTAGTTTCTCACAAAGTCATCACTTCAATACTATCAATCCCAAAGCAGATAACGGAAGCTATATAAATGGATATAATTATTTCCTCACCACAGGATTATTCCAACACTACTGGGAATTTCACTGCTATACGCCCGTCTGCATCTCCCCTGCAATAGGCATAATGGGAAGAAGAAGAAGTCCCTCTAAGATCATTATATAATTACCACACATACCATTAAAAGCACTTGATAATGATTAATAATAAACTTATTCACTCTGAGACTAAAGAAAAATAACTTGGTATATATTTTGGTAAGCTTCCTAAAGCTTGTTGCGTAAAAAATATTTGGGTAAATATATTTATAAACTTTGTAAAGCTTGTTGCGTAAAAACTTCCTAAAGCTTGCTGCATAAAAGATATTTGGGTAAATATTTTGATAACTTCCTAAAGCTGGCTGCATAAAAGATATTTAAAATATTTTGATAAAGTTTCTAAAGCTTGCTGCATAATAGATTTCTGGGTACATATATTGATAAACTCTCTAAGGCTTTCTGCATAAAAAACAAAACTTCCTAAAGCTTGCTGCATAAAAGATATTTAGGTATATACAGTATACTGATAAACTTCCTAAAGGTGCCTGCGAAAAAGATATCTGGGTAAATATATGGATAAACTGTCTAAAGCTTGCCGTGTAAAAGATATTTGGTAAATATTTTGATAAACTTCCTAAAGCTGGCTGCATAAAAGAAATTTGGGTAAATATATGTATAACCTTGCTAAAATTTACTGCACATAAGATATTTGGGTAAATCTTTGGATAAACTTTGTAAAGCTTCCTGTGTTAAAGAATTTTTGGTAATTATTTTGATAAACTTGGTAAAGCTTGCTGCACAAGACATATTTTGGGTGTTATATACTTAGGGTCAGCATACACTTTTAAGGTCAGCACTAGGAGAAAGGAACAGTTATGAAGCCAATAAAGCTGGTAAAATCTCAGAAGAGTAGGATCACTCTTATTACTTGTGAATCTTAATTTATTGCCCTTATGGCAGTCAAAACTTCTAGAAACACAATAAATAAAGAGAAAAACAAACTATTAGAGAAAATTTTCCATCCGAGCTTACAGTTGCGCACTTCATTTACACAATAAATACTGTAAAGAGAAAAACTACTAGAGAGGAAATTTTGTTTACAAGTTTATAGCTGCGCACTTCATTAACTAGACCGTAAAAGCGCAATTTACCTGACATCAGCGTATGTGTTTCTTTGGGTTCCTCTACGGCTGTTGCATTATTCTGCTTCTCCAGAGGTTCTCGCACAGGTGAACCAGGAGCACCCTGTAATGATTAGAGACACAAAAATGCCAGAAGAAATAGTTACTGTGATCGATTTTACGTCAGACTCCCTTTTCTACAAAGGGCTAAGATGGTGCCTTCTTGCGAAGCACTTTGGTTTTGGCAGTATGATCTTCAACCCTTGTGAATGCCCTCTTTGACCTCAAGGAGCTAAAAGAAGTGGTTGAGGTATGTGTGGATTGTGGTGAATCCACGTTTCTTGGCTCGGCCACCCCCCTAATAACGGGGATGAGGCCATGTGTATATGCATATGCAATTATAAAGAGGTACAGTGCATGACAAAACTACTCTTGACCTTATGACACAGACATGTTGGAGCAGGGGGTACTGAGGGTGGATGCCCTTCCTAATACCCTTCAGTGGTATGAAACTCACATCAATAATTTCCTGACTCCCGCACTCTACCACTGAGCTAGTGCACCCCCTAATTTTAAGTGCTGCCAATAACATTGTATACCTGGCATACAAGGTAGTTAGACCAGCTTTATTTAGAAATCTATAACAATATTCAGCTCATAATCCCTTATATAAAGCAAGGGTAAATAAAAATTTTTCCCTGGAGTTAGCACGGTAGCTACAGTACTTATAAAAATTGTAGCAACAGGGTTTCATCATACCCTGCCCATCCTCTCCCATCTGTTAACTTTGTGGCAAGAAAAAGATTTAAGAGAAGAAGGGATTGCCAGCTCTGCACTCCAAAATCCCTCTTGGGGCTGCTTTGAAATCATGTAACAGAGAGGGAATTCTTCCACCCTAAGGGATGTTGGGCATTTTATATCACTGTCAGTCCCCATTCAAATGGAGACAGACAAAGACAGGAGTCACTTACAGGTGGTGGCTGTTTAACGCAGCTGATGGAGAACAACACCAGAGATCCAATAACTGGCGGAACACCCGCCAATAAGAATGACACAAGGTAACTGTTTAAATGATCGAAGAGAGCTCCTGAAAACAGAAATAAGAATATTGGAATCTTGTAAAGATGGGTAACCCCAAGACATTAAATAACCTAGTAAACAATTAGCTTAGGTTAGTTAGGTATAGTTAGATTACATTAGATCAGGCAAAATTAGGTAAAATTTATAGTTTTTATGAATTTCTGGGAGTTATTTCTCTATACAAGTTCCGAATACTGTAATTTAACAAATGGTTTTATAAAGGGCAAACCTGAAGTCTTTCACATGCTAAACTTAAAACTATCATATCTAAACGGAATATTGCTGTATATACATGTGTCTCCGCTAAATACCTGCAATGGCTGGTCCACACGTAAGAGGGATCGAACACATGGCCAGGAGGCATCCAATAGCTTGGGGCGCTCCTGTAGGGCCAACAATATCAAAGGCAATAGGTCCCAAGAGCGAAATAAAGCAGCCGTCAAACAAGCCCATACCCAGAGCAATGACTATGAAGAAGGGCATGGCGTTCACAGCTGTTAGGAGCATCGTTAGACTACCGATACAGAAGAACGAGACCTGGAAGGTTATACGGAATGTAATTATTTCCAATATAAGTTTGATAATGATCATAGCTGTCAAGAGTATAGTTAGGATCCCTATACAGACAAACGAGACCTGAGAGGTTACACGGGATGTAATTATTTCCAATATAAGTTTGATAATGGCATTCACGGCAGTTAGGAGCATCGTTAGAGTACTGATACAGAAGAACGAGACCTGGAAAGTTACACGGGATGTAATGATTTCCAAAATAGGTTTGATAATGATTACAGCTATTAGGAGATCGTTAGCAAGCCTATTAAGGATTATTATACTAAAGTTTGATAATGATTACAGTTGTTAGGAGAACTGTTAGACTGCCTGTATTGAATTATTATACTTGAAAGGTCATTTCTGACATATATTTATAAAACAAGTACGGTGTTATACAATATAAAAGTAGTTTTTACCTGGAAAACATATGCGTATGTTTAGAGTGAAATCTATAAGAAATAAATAGTGATCTGTTTTTCCTCACACTTTTATATATTTTTGACTTTTATTAGTGACTAAAATTATACTATGCAAACTGAACATTAATCTATCACTAATATGCAATGAAATATATATATTGCAAAAAAAAATCTGGTCAATATCAATTATTACTCTCATATTTTGCAATGTATTTTCTTACTCAAATGAGTTCCTGCAATAAAATCTAAACATTTCTAAAATAAAAATCTTCTGACAAATTTCTAAAGTAATACACTTCTTACCAGTTTCAATTATATACTTACTCTATTTATAGGAGTCAAATGAGGTCATTCAGTAACAAAAGAAAATTGCTAAGAAAAAACTTCTGGTCAGTTTTCAATTATAATTCTCGTATCATGCACCGTACTTATCATACTCAAACGAGCTCCTTTACCACGATATATTAACAGCCAATATAAAAAGACCTAAAAAAAATTTCAGGTAAATTTCAATTATTATTCTCATATTGTGCTCAACATTTTTCATACTTAATGACCTCCTCTTTCAGAATAATTCTGCATATTATTACCTGTTGGAGAAGAATCCTGTTGACCCAAGGTCTATCGGCTATGAGACCAAAGAATATTCTGCCCAGTCCAGACGTAGCCCCGATACACTGAACTAGAAGCTGGGAATTAGTATCTTCGCCCAGGACTAATTTTACATATTTTACCTGGAAGGAAAATAAACACGTTAATGTAAATAATTTACATGGAATTTCGTGGAAAATTAGAGAATTAATTTATGTACATACACATATATACAAAGGTTGCAATCCTCCTGGTATGGGAGGTGGCCAGGTTGGCGTACATAGGTACTTGCCATTTCGTGTCTATATTAATCCTCATACTGGAGGTGGATGAAGACAGGATGAAGCACCATATCTCAATTCTGTCTATAAATATGCTATCTGTATCTCTCTGTATACAATAGCCATATACCTCTTACAAGGGGGATGCCTGAGTTAAAGCAAAATACCTTGACTCTTTGTGGGAAGAAAATATAAAGGAGGGGATTCCCTATCCCATTTAGTAAACTTTTACGACACACAGGCAAAAACGGAGGAAGTATTCTTGTCCTCTCAGGGGAATAACTATCTACATCTCTATATTAAAGTAAAAATCTCCTTTACAAGAGGGGGGGTGACAATCTGACTCTATGAGAGGAAAATATACACTACAAAGGAGATTCGCAGTCACCTTGCTCCACCCCATTTAGTTGACTTTTACGACACGCAGGGGAACTAGGAGGAGGTCTTCTCGTCTCCCCACTCAGAGGGAATAAACATCCAGATTTTACATTACAATACATACCAAATGGACATACGGCACGAAATATCCAAACAAAGCCATGGGGATTGCGAAAGTCCAAATTACGTAGCGTTTATTCTTCCATATGTCAAAATTGATGATTCGAGACCAGAAGCTTTTGCATTGTCCTTTGCATGAGTTGTCGTACTGTGGTCTACTCTGGGGTAGGATGGGCATCAGGGGCTTAAAGACCAGAGCTGCGACCTAGGGGCATGGAAATAAACTGGTAAAGTAAAGTAATTCTATTAAAATAACACAAATTAAAGAAACATATATTCATCCACAGTAAACTTATAAGCAAGCAAGCTTATAACAAGTTGATGCCATCAAGGCACTGTGCCAAGAATCAATATAAAGTGCATTCTTCTTGTCAGTGAGGCTCTTAATCCTGCTGAAGTCAGTAGGGTGACCACAACTGACCAAACAAGGGAGAGGAAGTAGTGTTTTTACCTAACCATATTTATCCCTCTCATGACATGAACTCTGGTGAAAACAATTTCAGGGAGGAGAGGATTGCCTGCCCTTCACTAAGTCCTCTAGCACTTTAAGTCAGTTGTTACAACATTCTAAGGAAAGAGTGAGGAATTCTTTCTCCCTGCAACCAGGGTAAGCAAAACAATAAGTTCGTCGTTTTTTATAATGCTATTAGTT
Source organism: Halocaridina rubra (assembly GCA_037179515.1). NCBI lineage: Eukaryota > Metazoa > Arthropoda > Malacostraca > Decapoda > Atyidae > Halocaridina > Halocaridina rubra. The sequence continues at coordinate 3,626 of JAXCGZ010016149.1, read as the reverse complement.
CTTATTCGAATGGAGGTAGACACAGACAAGTTGGAGCTGGGAAAGTAAAGCTGGACGCCCTTCCTCAAAGACTTGCAGTGGACTCGATCATAGGTCTGTCACTATCTGAGCCAAGTACTCAAACCACTGTGCTACTGCGGTCCTCTCAAGAGAAGAAATATACAGTACAGTACTTACCATTAAAAATGCATTCAGACCTGCCAGCACTTGAAATGTCGTCTGTAGCCCAACATCTAGAACGTAAGGGAGGATGAATGGTAGCACTATGGTGAAAATGGAGGAGCCGGCTGTCACGAAACCATTGACTAATCCCATCCAACGTTGGAAATAGTGCCCCAATATGACCAGTGATGGGGTATAAGCCAGCGATGCACCCCCACCAAACATCAATCCATAGGTTACCATTAAGACCTCAATCTGTGAATGCAAAGGCGATGTACAGATGCTCCCATGCTTATGAACAATCAAGTTATGAATATTCACAGATACATACAAAACCCTACCCAGTATCTATCCATGTATTAATGTATGTATTCCTGTACTGTAGTGTATTATTACTTTAGTATTACTGTATTAAAATTCATTAATACTGTATACTTAATGGTTTATTTAGTAGTTGAGTGTCATTAGCCAAAGTACTGTTCAGTACTGCATATGTATGTACTGTACAGTACTTTTTTTTGCCTAAACACAACTTGGACTTCCGGAAGCTAATTCGTTCACAAGTAGGGGAGTGTCTGCATATCAGAAATTTCAATGGGAATAATTTTCTTATTACAATGTGATGTGATGGGATCAGTTTTACGTCAATGACTCCCTTTTCTACTAAGGGCTAGTGCAATGCCTTCGTGCAAAGGGATTTTGTTTTTAGCAAGTGTGACCGTTACCCAAGTGAATACCATTTCTAACCTCAAACAATGACAGGCTGCGAACCCTCAACCTGACGAATCAAAGTTGCGGGCGTTACCACTCGACCACGGTGGTCACATCAGTTCCTATAGCAATAAGGAAATTAAATTTTTTTTAAACTAGTTCTCACTGAGATTGAATCTGGAGCTTAATGCTAACTAACAATTAGCATAAGTTAACCAGAACTGTCGGGCATAAGAAATGATATTGGTAGAGATTCGTTTTATGCAACCTTTCTAAACTATTTCTAAAGTAATTTAACCAACCTAACCTAACCTGAATCCTTGCATGAAATTTTGATTTATGATCAAAATTAATTAGCCTTTGCTGGCTGATGTACATACTATATTTCCGGAGGAAATTCCTAACCTGACTAAAATGAACATTATATAATTGTACAATAATATCCCGTTTTAATAAATCAATACTGTACAATAAGGAGAGCATAAATAACATTAACTAAATATAAAATGAACATTATGTGGTTGGATAAGCACTGTATGAAATACAATAAAAAATATTCAATATTAAACTCTAGTTTTGAATTTATGATATTCTGAAGTTATGAAATATAATGTTAAAAATCTAACTTATGCATCAAATATCACGTATATATGTACTTAGATATTACAAGCTATGAGTACAAAACAACACAGACAATGGTATTACATTCTTACAATAGAGCAACTCTCTCTCTCTCTCTCTCTCTCTCTCTCTCTCTCTCGCTCTCTCTCTCTCTCTCTCTCTCTCTCACACACACACACACACACACAGGCATACATACATACATACATACACACACACACACACATATATATATATATACATATATATATATATATATATATATATATATATATATATATATATATATATATATATATATATATATATATATATATGAGAGAGAGAGAGAGATACATGTATTGGCAGATATGTCTCAGGAAATACATATAAATGTTATAGTAAAAACAGAATATGCTTTCCTGGCACACATAAGGGTGGCTTTCTGGTAGGTGAAGAAGATATTCAGAAATATTTATGCGAGGCCAAAGCTAGAATATGCAGCACCTTTTTGGAGTCGAAGCTTAAAGGTCTCTAATGAAAGGCAGAGGGAAAGGGCAGTGATAGCACTAGAGCTCGACTATATAAGATATCACAGCCGGGGCTAAAGACTCCTCTCCATTCAAGTGGACCCAGTGGTCTGCAGGCAATGGCTGAATGATCACTTAGACCTATAGGAAATCTCCGACCCCCCCATAATTAATTTCCCAATTTAATCAGTAATGACATGAAAAAGTGAAAACTGATCTGATTCCAGACCAGGATTGAACATGGGCCAGCATATTACCAGCCCCAGTCGCTGCCACTGAGCCACAGTGTTGAAGCACTTGAAATAGCAACTGCTACTTTTTTTAAGGATGACTTGCTTGGGGGTGTTGTGACATGCCAGAAGTGAAGGGACGGTAAGAGATGTGTAACAAATATCCGAGAATATTCTGTGTTGATGTACACATAGGGAAAGAGCCGTATGTGAAGGAAGACTTAAAATCAAGCTGACCTAGCCAGTCCCATTCAAATCCAATGCCTTCAGTTGTAGTATCGCAACGGGCGGCTGTGCCATGTGCCAACCTAATACTGCATACACACACACACACACACACACACACACACACACACACACACACACACACACACACACACACACACACACCACAGATACTAGTCTCACCTGATCACAGAAGAAAGAAGAGATGAACATGCCCGCTGTGGCTAATGCCCCACCGATAAAAGTGGTCAGTCGGATGCCCAAATTATCAGTCAAGACGCCCGCAACCACAGACAGGAAGAATGTGGAGCCAATGGCCAAAGACATCATCATGGCTGAAATAATGATGATAATGATGGTGAGAATAATAATGATGATAATGATGGTGAGAATAATAATGATGATAATGATGGTGAGAATAATAATGATGATAATGATGGTGAGAATAATAATGATGATAATGATGGTGAGAATAATAATGATGATAATGATGGTGAGAATAATAATGATGATAATGATGGTGAGAATAATAATGATGATAATGATGGTAAGAATAATAATGATGATAATGATGGTGAGAATAATAATGATGGTGAGAATAATAATGATGATAATGATGGTGAGAATAATAATGATGATAATGATGGTGAGAATAATAATGATGATAATGATGGTGAGAATAATAATGATGATAATGATGGTGAGAATAATAATAATGATGATAATGATGGTGAGAATAATAATGATGATAATGATGGTGAGAATAATAATGATGATAATAATGGTGAGAATAATCATTTCTACTATAGTGAAACAAAAAAAATAAATCACAATCATCATTACAATGAAACAAAAAACAAACAAACATGAAGCTATTACATAAAGAATTACGTCATGGACAAGAACAAAACAGGCAAGACAGAAAAACAAGCACAAACAATGAAACAATTAAACAAACAAACAAAAATAGAGATAAAAACAAGATAACATAAAAATAAACATACACAATAACGGTATGAAGAAAATGAGAATAACAGTTATACAATAATTATGAAAAATAGGTTAATAAAGATATCAGTCATAGAATTGGCACCTGAAGTACTACAATCCCAGACGAAACACCTGTGTCCGACCTCAATCACAAAGTAGGCACCTTGCAAAGGAATTA
>JAXCGZ010016148.1:12500-29031 GCA_037179515.1 Halocaridina rubra | reverse complement strand
TAGTGTATTTTCTTTCTTTATTTGGAGTGTTTTAGTGGTATGATATATGTCTTCTTTATTTATATATTAATTTATTTATTAATTGATATATATATTTTCACTTTATTTATTAATAATTTTTTTGTTGTTCTAAACTGATCCCTTAATTTTGCTTCTTTTTGTCATAACGAACTGTACGTTGTTTTGGTTTTCTGTTTTATGGCAACACTGACTGTTATTTGCCGCCTTTTTCGTCTAGTGTGATACTTTTGGTCTGTTCATTTTTTATACATAAAATTGCTTGAAAATTAATGACTTTGGCCTATTTTGTTACCTTAAATGATATTGTGGTAATCTTGATATCTTGTCAACATTGAACTATAGCGCCTTGACTTGGTAATTATAAGTCCGAGGATCGAGTCCCGGTCGGGGTAAAAAAATGATTCATATATATATATATATATATATATATATATATATATATATATATATATATATATATATATATATATATATATATATATATATATATATATATATATATATATATATATATATATATATATATATATATATATATATATCTGGAAATATTTTGGAATATTTCCGTATATCAACCAGTGTTCTAAAGGTGTGGTACAGTTATCAAACAATATGCTTACGCAGAGGAAAAATACACAAACATTATTTTGTAAATTACGCAATATCAAGAGTAAATATAATAATCATCGCATATGTTATGTTAATAAACAATTAAAAGTGTGATATATATATATATATATATATATATATATATATATATATATATATATATATATATATATATATATATATATATATATATATATGCTTTACGCCTAATTAATAAAATTCAGTATCAGAGTATTTACATGATAATAACATACATGTTTATGGTAGTATTACGATGTTGTACATATAAATATGAATATTTATATCTTATCAACTGTTATCACTATTTACAACTGATTGATATCAATTCTTGCGTTTCAACTATTAAGGAAAAAATACTACCGTTGTTCTATCTCCTTTAATTGATTAATCATAATAGTTTTTCATATTACGTCTCAAAACAGATAATGTACCTCATTATATTCATTTTTTCTCCTTTGTTCAGTCTTGCTTAGTCTATTTAAATCTACATTTAACTTTACAATATTGTTCATTAATTCTGAACACTGAATGGCAATCCTTCCTTCTGCTAAGGGGTCATATCAGGTAATCTGAAATGTTTTGATAGTACCGATGCGTAGATAGACAATCAGTAGGTTACTTCACTTACTGTAGATAAGACACACCCGTGGCTGAAGGATAATTTTATTCTGTTTTAGTTAACCAACGAGAATTATCTTGCAAAGTGCTCTTACCAGGTGGTTAGGAGTCATTTCCAGTTAATGTTGATGCTTAATTCCATACTGAAATAATAAGAGACTAGAGGTCTGAAAATCACCAAACCGTACAACTACATATAGACCATCAGTGCAAGACGTGACTAGAGAGTAGCAGTAATGGAGAAACGGAATTCGAAAGTGCCATTTTCTTCTCTGTTTAAATTGGGGTTTATATTTCTCTTAATATCTGTAAAAATTAAGCCTATGCATAGTGTATCCTCTGATCATAATTCTGAAACCTATCGCATGCAGTGTTCAACTAATAATACCGTGAATACAATGATTCTTTCTAATCCTCATCAAGAAATTTTCGTTCACCTCAACAGCGATTTTAAGTATATGCAAATTTCCATGAAAATCGGCTTTTGCTACAGTTACAGTGTTTACAGTGGGAACAGATTCATTACGGGCATAGACTTAGATACAGATCGCATAAATGGAAGTGTACCGATGAATTTACACTACATCACAGGACATAACGGACTGCATGCCTATCAAATAGACATTGAATCAAGCAGCATCAATTTTAAGGATACCATAAACACATCCAGTAACTGCGGCCAATTTCAAGGTTACAGGGTAAAGGCAATTGGAGCTTATTTTTGTGTACACTCAACAATAAAGGAAAATTATCTTATTACTACACCCAAAAGTATTAATCATCAAGGATATGAAAATGGCCTCGATTATGAAGAACTACGAAGAGTACAGTCCGCTCTGGAAAACTCGTCCGCCACGAAAACTATAAATGATTTACATCGTTGGGCAACTGGAGCTTACGTTATGGCCATATGCTTCACTTTAGCTGCTTACATCTTATACCTCTTTGTGAAATTGTTCCAGCGTGGTGTGTATAATGAAATTCAGACTGCAAGGTATGGGTTTCTTCCTTTCAAATTTAATTTTTTACCAAAAAAAAAAAAAATTAAGATGAGATGAATATTCAATTATATGCATGCATAATGATTTACAACTTGTTATTTTGTTAAGCCTTCTTGCGGAAAATATGCTAGTAATCTCAAGTCGATAGTACACATTTATATTGTCTTTGGGAACCTTTTGATTTATCAGACTGTTCTCCTTTACAGTGCAGTATTGTACGGCAGAGTAAATTCTTTGGATAAATAGCCTTGAGTCATATCAGAGTATTACAAAAACTATAACAATTTTCCTTAACATTATCAGTAAACTTTGGATTATAGCCTCCTAATTTTTATGCTACATTTGTTTTATCTCTAAATAATATTCCACTCCACAGAACGAGATTATACAACGCTAACTCGCAGCTGGACACTGCTTGAATCTCTTTCTTTGCCTAAATATGTCAGTTTCATGATATCGCCAAGGTTACTATAAAAGCATTGAATGAAGACCTGCAAATGGAAACAAAGGATGGCACAACAATCTCCGTATGTTCTTAAAGTCTTCAGCATCACTTAGTCACTAAAGGAAACTTGCAAAGCTGTGAATGTAGCCTACAAATAGCGTCAAAAAGTGGAACAAAATTGTATAAGCTCTGGAAACTTCCAAGATCAATCAGCCACTATTAAAACATGTAAAGCAGTGAATAAAGACCTACAGATAGAGACAAAAGGTGGAACAAAATCTCTATGCCCTCTTGAACCCTCCAGCTTTATTCAGTTGTAAAACAAGTAGCGGCAAGAGGTGGAACAAAATCTTTGCTTTCTTAAACCCTCCAAGTTCAATCAGAAAAAGAAACTTGTAAAACTCTCTTAATAGTTACAATGTTCCTGCATAGCCACTAAGAAAACTTGTAAATCAGAGACTGAAAATATAGCAATAAAGACAAGGGTTGGAAGAACATCTATATGTATTTACAACTTTCCAAGTAACAATAGCCACTAATAAAACTATCCTAAAATTCCTATACATATTACATATATGACAAACAAATGTTAATTGTAACTTCCGTCATGACGCCAAGAGCTAGGTTTAAGATTTTCAACCATAGAAAATGAAAATGTAAAAATGATGTACATCTAAATGTGACCTTGAATATCAGTGTGTAGCAGTTGTACGTTAAATCATTATTGTGAATTCATATTTTCTGCTTTAGTGGTTGAAACCAGCCATATACTTCGTACAAACGATATTGCACATTGACGAAAAGAAAATTTTAGTTGCTAGATGAAACAATTTGTTTAGCCTATAGCAATGAAAAATACTTTAACTGAATCATATGTAGGTTAATTTTAACTTGTTGAGAAAACGCATCTTGGACAACATTATGCATAGCAAAGTGGAAATAGAATTTTTTTAGGTTCCTTTTTATTTCTTCGTTTTTGGTGAATATTAGAATGTAGCTCTTTGATCCAAGCCATATGCATTAATTAGATGAGACTGCAATCATGTGTATGCATTTTATAATTTTTCTAAGCATTGGTGTTTACAGAGATGACCAGTATATGTACATTGATAAATTCTTATAGAAAAGTGGATTCATCAATTTTTTCCTACCCTGATTAGATAAGATATGATTGATATCCTTACTAAATATCAGAGTTTACCACGTGACCTTTGATTAAATAAAACACAACATTCTATGTCTTGAAGGACTGTAAATTAAATTTTCAGCATTGTTAGCTCTGCGGCATGGCAGTTTTATTTTTTACGGAAACAGTTTTAAATCTTCATTTCAATAAAATTATGAAATTTTCTAGGGCACCCGGTAATAATATAACAATAATATTCGTGTCTTTCGTAATTATATATCGAAAGGGCTATATGCTTTAAGATATTAGAATATAAAACTTTTATGAAAGCTGTTATATTACTTTTTTTTAATAGAGAAATCGAACAGGTATTTTTGCTTTTAGCCAATCCTTCTGAAGAGACAGATCATCAAAGACTCCAACGCATCCAACGGTATAACTCGCTCAGCCAATTCATCTAACCTTAACTACTGAAGGCTCTAAAATCTAAATAAAAAGTACTTTTAGTATTAGATGTATAACCGGTTTGCATGGTTCAATGGTCGTTGAAAATCTAGCCAAGACAATTTCTTGGTTTTGAGGTAAAATACTTTGATCTTAGAGAATCTTAATTTTCCAATACAGTATATCAATTCATTAATATTGAAATTATTTGGTAGTTGCATGATAAGTAATCAATGGTTGTATTATCCGAATCCTTTTTTTGAATCAAGTGATCTCATAATCTTCCCGATAATGGAATAACAATGTTGAATAAAAACTCCCCTCGGAAAGGATTTGAATAAGTAGTGAATGCACTGTGTAGAGTAAAATTTCTCACATTAATCCCAAGACTGGTTATTATATAATGGAGTTTGGGAGTATTAATATTAGATATTGGGTAAAATGTCCAGATATTTTACATAGATAAAGTAAATACTCCAGTTTCATAAGTATTAACATTGCGTTTAGGGTAAAACCCATGAAAATTAAGGGTATTTTTCTGTAGATTCAGAGCAAACGATATTTGCTATTATAGGAGATATATTATTATTCATATAAAGACTCCTTGATCGCCAATGACTCTGAGTTATTAGAAATTAATAAGAAATACTCGAACATAGTTGAATAGTGGAAAGAAAAGATAAAATATTATTATTTTGCCTGAAATTTAAAGAAGTAATTTCTTAAGCTGCCACAACGGAGTGATATTGAAAGTTCAAAATATATATTGATGTTCAGTGCATAAACTTATTATTCAGCATCAAAACTATTTTAAGAGTTTATTCCATCAGACTGTCATTATATATATATATATATATATATATATATATATATATATATATATATATATATATATATATATATATATATAATCAGATAAGCACATTGTCATATGTAAAAACACGAATAACTCTTACCCCGACCTGGACTTGAACCTAGGACACATAATTACTTTGCCAAGGCGCTACCAACCACCACACAAGGTCTTGAAAAGGAAACAAACCTTACAGCTATATCTGCTAACTATGAATGAACGCAGTCTATATGAATGCCACTCTGTTCATATTACAGTTTCCCCCAGCCTCACTCGTGGCTTCGTTTTCGCATTTAATTCAAATCTTAATCTTATTTGGGACCAACAATAATCAGATAAGCACATTACAATATGTGAAAACATGAATAATTTTTACCCCTACCAGGATTTGAACCTAGGACTCATAATTACTTTGCCAAGGCTCAAATAATAATAATAATAATAATAATAATAATAATAATAATAATAATAATAATAATAATAATAATAATAATAATAATAATAATAATAATTTACCTAAAATCTGGCATAAGTCTATAAATTTACTTGCCGAAAAACTCTTGTTTGGCAGAGGTATCAAAACGTAAAACACTGCCAGCCAATTCGTCTCTCTAGTTAGGGCAGGAAGCTGCAAACTTCGAGAACATTTCAACAGAGAACGATGATGATCATCATAATTATAATTATCATCATCATCATTACAATTATTGTTACTTAAATAGGAAATTAAGCACGTAAGCTGCGATACCTATAACACTCTTCAAAGTCGACCGAGAGGAGCAATGAAAGTGACGTCTACACACAATGAAATTCGAGAATAGACTAACCTGACTATCAGGAGTGTGATAAAATACATAACTCTTGGACGTAAAGACAACATAGAAACACTAAAGACCCTGTTCATGACCATACCAAATATATATATATATATATATATATATATATATATATATATATATATATATATATATATATATATATATATATATATATATATATATATATATATATATTTATTTATTTATTATATATATATATATATATATATATATATATATATATATATATATATATATATATATATTTATTATTTATATATATATATATATATATATATATATATATATATATAAATATATATATATATATATATATATATATATATATATATATTATATATATATATATATATATATATATATATATATATATATATATATATATATATATATATATATACATATATATATATATATATATATATATATATATATACATATATATATATATATATATATATATATATATATATATATATATATATATATATATATATATATATATATATATATACATATATATATATATATATATATATATATATATATATATATATATATATATATATATATATATATATATATATGTATATATATATATATATATATATATATATATATATATATATATATATATATATATATATATAGAGAGAGAGAGAGAGAGAGAGAGAGAGAGAGAGAGAGAGAGAGAGAGAGAGAGAGAGAGAGAGAGAGAGAGAGAGAGAGAGAGAGAGTCAAAGAAAAAATGCCCTCATCGGACCCGGACTCAAGAAAAACCATTTGATGAAAACTAACTTAAGGACAAAGCAGATATGAGAACGGAGATGGCAAGTCTTGTAACTTGTCAGATGTGAAGGGATAAAGAAATGTGTGACGAATTACGCTAGAATATTCGGTGTAGATCCCTTCAAGGTAAATTTTACAAAATTTGAATTTTTTTGTTAATTGAAAGAATTTCATCAAGAATATGACTATTTTATTTTGATTTGCAACGTGAGTAAGTCGATTAACTCTATTTCTCTATTCGATCTGTTTGTACTGCAACCATCCAAAGATGTCTTTGCATACCAAGAGCTGCTGAGATTTGATAAGAGATCAATATCAACTCTCTTTCCAGAAAGAGAAACATACGACAAACAATTGATCCTCTGAGCCATATCAGAAAAGCAACTTGTAATCTGTGCAATTCCGAATACAGTACTACAGTTCCGATTTTGTTTTGTAATAGCAAGTTATTTGCGGATTGTTATTGTCACTGTGTTTCCTGGCAAATAAATTAAGGCTAGATGCCCATCCTTACGCCCGCGGTTGTTCTTTTTCCTAGAAAAAAATAATTAACTAATATATTTAATCTACTGATACATTTGACTCATAAAATGTTTTCAAAGCAATTTGAATTTACATCACCGCAAAGAAGGATTTTCTCCTGTGATATAGAAACTAGAGACAATCTTACCAAGAATTTATTTGATTAATCATTACAGGAATAAAAAATATACAACAATGTCATTATCAAACTGAAACCAGCACTGCTGTACAGACATCAATTGTGTAGATATGCATATATTCAAGACTGTAGGGGCCATTCCACCAAACGCGTCCTAAAAAAAAATATCACCACGGCTTTTCACCAAAAGAGAATAATGTTGCAAAAGTATTCTCAATATAAGTGCGAAAAATGGCTCAACAGAAGTAAAACCCAGTGTTTTACATTACGGTTACAAGAAAAATTGCCAAGTATCATTTTATTTGTGCAACAAGTAGTAATTATATATGAATATTTGTATAACTAATTTCAATAAGAATTATCCATACACCTATTGTGGTAGAGTTTTGTATCACTGCCTCGTGAAACAAGTCATAAAACTATAGAAATATGAATTTTCTTCTGACCAAGTGGTGAAAAATGACTTATATATATAGTACACAATATAGATTTTTCTCGATACTCTTTAAAAGCGATATATACAACATGTAGCTCCTGATGGGGTCATATAGCTTGCTGATTATTATATTATTCACTATTTTCTTCATTATTCATTTCATGCAAGTTTAATGGGAAGTAGAATATTAGAAAAATATATAATACTCTCGTTTTTTCAGCTTTTAATTTACTTTACAGCAAATCTTTGGTTTTTTCTTTTTTTATTATATGAGAGTTCTACTTGTTCAATGGAAACTACATTACTATGCGTAACAACTATTTCTTCAACCAACATTAAACATTGGCTCAGGTAGAGATTAGCAACCTCCACTACATTGAATAACGCCATAAATTGTTAGGTTAGTATGGAGAAGGTTAGGCATTAACCTAACCTAACCTAGCTTGACCTAAGTTAACAATGTAAGGGACTATTTACTGTACTAGGGTCACCAATCTTTACCTAATCCAAAACACCTTATTATGTGCAGAAAAACTGACACAATGGAAGCAGATGATTAACATGAAATCTAAAAGATAAACAGCACAATACAAGATAACAGATGAAAAATTCATAATTACAGATAATAATCTTTAAAACCAATAAACAGTATATACACAACATAAATAAGAGTAATAAGACTTGCATAAACTAATTGAAAAGTCAATATGGACATCAACACACGACAGTATAAAAGCCTTTGCCTCAAATAGGTCATACTGAGGTATAAGACATTTCAGGACAGGAAATGGAAAAAAAAAAAACCTACATGATCATATTATATGAAATGTAATAATCAGAAGATGAAAAATTTAAAATGAATATTCATACAGTTTATATTATTTTAATCTTGATTTTAATGAATTAAAGAGATTTTTAATAAATCATACTTAATATGCATAATGAATCAAGTTAAAAATAAATGTCGAGGAAAAAATGTACGCATAAAAATCATGATACTAAAATGTCTAGCAAAAAATTTTAAAAGATAACGAAAATAGTTCACTTTGTGTAGTGATAACCAGTATATATTGCCCATAAATTTATTGATCACGTTATGGAAATGTTAAAAGATATACTCCAGAACAGATAATCTTAAATGCAAACACATGAAAAAAAAATATTATGTGTCATCCCTATAGGTAAAATACAGTCCACATTATAAATATTAAACTTTACATATATTTCTTAAATCCTATTTAATTCTCAGAGTCTTTTGTTTATTCATATTAGTTAACATAAGAGATATATACGACGTTAGGAGATCATCCATCTTATAGCCTAAGGATGTTTCGCACAAGAGTTTGGATCCTCTGACAAGGTTTCCGATCGTCATGTGGAAATAGGTGTTGCCGGATGACCAATTACTTATTCTCGTAAAGGGATTTGTGACCAAAATTTCCTGTTGAAATAAAGAATTAAGAGTAAGATTCCGACCAAAAGAAATTTGTGACCAAAATTTCCATGATTTTAGGCTTCTAACGAAAACTAAGTTAGATCCTGTATATATCGTAAATGATTTTTGGACAATAAATATTTTCGTGAATTTTAAGGAGACTTAGAACAATGCAGTAACTTCCAGGTTAAAATCATTGATAAAAATAATCCAATCTAAGCTACAAACTATGTCTATTACGAAAAAAAAAATAATGGATTAGTTAAGAAACATTTCTTAAGATTCGAACATACATTTCTCAGGAGAAACCTAAATCACATTTAGCATAATATTAAAAATTTAGGCCTATTTTATAGAAAAGACTGTCACGTAGAAAAAAATATGATATATTATACACACAAATACTTTTACTTATTAAATGTCAATTGCACACAAAAAAAATATCAATAAAAATTTAGAATTCAATACCTTTGTTTGAGGATGAATAAGCGAGACACCTTGTTTGTTTATAGCAATCAGTAAATGTTCTGGGTAATTAGGATCCGTTGTTTGTTTCACTTCAAAGAAAGCAGAACCAAAAGTGGGCCACCTGTAGATGACTTTTAAGAAAGCAATCTTTGCCTCTTCGGGGCTCATTCCTGTGAAAGTTCAGAATAAAAATTTATACAAAGATGAAGAATGAAGACAGGAAGCAAATATTTCCTAATGTAAAAATACGGAGGCAGGAAGACAACTATGCCAAAACCATAGCTTATGTTTGCAGCTAAGATACGAATTTACTCTTTAATAATCTTTTAATTTTAGATAAAACTGCATTCACTTGCTGTAACATGTGCTCATTTGTCATCCTTATTAGTGTTATTTAGGCATTCTCGCCAGTAATCTCAACACCGACATTTCTTGAACCATTTTATATAACTATTCTGGCTCAAAGAATGTCTACTAAAAGATTTCCATATTCGCTGACATATCACCTCTAGAAATGAGATTTTGGAATGCTATAAAAGGCAATGCTTTTTGGAATATAGTCTCTAAAGGGGGACTGCGGCCATTGTAACTAAAATCCCTTTTCACAAGGGTGACACTTACCAGCATCATTATTGTAGTGTTGAACTATGATCTTTTTCCATTCATTGGTGCTTTGTGCCTTGGCGAGGTCAGCGGGAATGAGGTCACGTAGCATTGTCCTATTTAGAAGAAAAAAAAAGTTAAACTAAAGTATATAAAAGTATTCAGTAACATATTTTCTCCAGTATGTTGATAATTTCTATAAGAAGAGAAAATACTTTGGTATTCTTTTTCTTTATTATAAGATTTTATGTAATGGGATAAATTTTTTGGAGGGATCTTGATAATTTTTTATAAAAAGAGCATTTGTAGTTATTTTACTGATATTAATAAGAGACACAGTATTGTTCACTGGCCGGCCATATATTTGACTTCTTGATAAATATTCAATTAAAAAACATTACTGCAGTTTATGTTTTATTTGAACTATGAAATCAATTCAATTACGTATTGTTTATTTGGTTACTTCATAATTAACAAAATTCCAGAATGTTTACATATCCTTTAATTCAATGGTTGGAACTATTCGGTAATTACTCACAAGGTTTATTATATAAAAACTACTTATTTTTTTTAATTAACAAGTATTTTGTAAAAATTACTTACGGTACATGGGCCAGCTCAGCTTTGCTTTCACCAAATCGGACTCTGTACACTAAAGCAGCCAATCTTGCAGCTTCGTCTTTTGTGCTTCGATGATATCCTTGTTTGGGAGATAAAAGGAATAGCTTTTTTATTATCTAACATTCTCAATATGTAGCATAATAAAATTCCTAATATAATAAAAAAAAAATGTACTTTCTAGATTTTATTCTAAAGTAAGAAAAAAAATACACTAATAAAGGTGAATGAATATTTAGAGCAAAAATATCTTAACTATATTTTAAAAGTAAAACAACTGAACCATATTAGATACTTTTTTTTAATTCCTACAATATTCTAATAGTCCTCCAAATGATGGGCAAAAACTATAATGCAATTTTGGAACTTAAAATTCTTGCTATTCTTCAACTCTTCTGACTAACAAACTTCTGGTCACTTCAGAAAAATATTAGCATTATCTACAATTCACGGGTACTTTCAGGGGATCATTTTATTTTCATGATTTGTAGTAAAATACTATTTAGTCTTCATAATCTGGCTTTAAAGCCAATATACGAAAGACAATATAAACTTTATAAACTAAAGTTTATGAAGTAGTTTAGATACACAACAGTTTATTGTTTAGGAAGCTGGAACTGAATATATCATATATACAGGATATAAGATTCTCCTGACTGAACACCTTTGCCTCACTTGAGTATTTCATATACCACCTCGACAACATATCAGTCGCATGGACTGTCATATCTGCAATTAATCAAATCCAGGAAGTTGTAGCTGTTCCCTAAACTGTTTAGCCGTACAATCTCTAAGGAAGAACACTCACGATCCTAGGCTTCCCCCCAGAGCTATCAGGAGGTGTATAAGTGCTGGTGGCGCATGTGGTTGGTGCGGTTCAACTTTATATAATGCACTTCCAGGAAATAGTATCATAATGTAACTGTGCAAAAAATTTGACAAGATCTCTTAATAAATTCTTTCCTTTTCTTTCCTCATGTGAATTCACTGTTAGAGTAAGACTTTACGCAAATGTAATTCAGTATTAGGCAACGCTACCTCTTAAAAGTTTTGGGAGTTCTTGATGGAAGTGGAAGATGATATCTGCATTGCGATCCTTGCCTGGTACTGTGTTTGTCCATAATTTCTTCATGAAGAAGACTTGATAAGTGAAATGGGGTGTCGTACCTGTAGTAAAAATACCAGACTGTTAATATAACATGAAAGTACTTTGTAAATACTGAAAAAATATTAAATTTTTTACTGACAGTCGATGGTGAAAGGATCCTATAGGCATTGAAAAATGTGATGTAAAACATGCAGTTCAGGCTGAATGAAATGGTAGAATACTCATCTGAAACTACTATCAGTAAAAGTGTCACTTGACTGTAAGTAATACCGAATGCACTTTCATTCGAATATGCACTTTATTTAACAGACCTCATTAGTTCTACTAAAGAGACACAAATTTCTTACCATCTCTCGATGGTCTGGCTTTCTTAATCCAGTCAGTAAGATGTCTCACAAAATCAAAGAAGAAATCGCCTTCAGGAACTGATATAACCTTGTCTGCAATTTTCACAAACAGAGAGAAACCTTCTGAGCTCTTGAGGTTGAGACGATGAGCTATGGAAGAACAGAAGTCTTTTGCACGTGTAGACGAGTCCACTTCGAAAGCTTCGTCAGTGTCGTCAGGGAAGTAGACCTGAAACAAAGGCAACAATTTAATAACCATTTTTTTTAATGCAGGGAGAATTTGCTAGCTCTACCAACTTACCCTGTCCCTTTGGCCCGATTTTTTAAACAGTGTAAACTTAGGATACCATATTGTTAGTTAGCTAGACACAAATGGATTTCATATACGCATCTGAACCGCGTCAGATGCGTTCATACATTTGTGTGTGTCTAGCTAACTAACAATATGGAATCCTAGGTTTACACAGTTTAAGAAATCGTGCCTTTATCTCAGTTTCTACAACAGGCATTTTTCTACTTCATCATCAAGGAAAATTAGGATATGTATGTATACTTTTATTTACCACTAACTGCAGCAAAATCTTATTTTCACCCACTTTTCATTTAATATATACACTTGTGATTTTATCAGATTCGTTAACTGAGAAGTTTAATACTCCATGTAAACCTAAGTCAGGTTCATTCCACAGTAAAATACTCTTCCTTAATGAGTTTAAATCCTTATGTAAACCAAAGGTACGTCCATTACACTACACAGTACCCCTCTTTTGTTTTTTAGTGCCATGTTTTTTAAGTGGAAGAAAAGTTATCAATTTAAAATAATAGCCATTTTCTTCTGTACCTTGTGGAAGATTTGAGTTGTTTTGTGGTGTATGGCTTCAACTTCTACTTGATGGGGAGGATATTTCCTCTGGCCTTGTTTCAGCGTTTTCTGGAGGCGATGAAGAGAATCCTGTGCGATTGGGTGCCGACGCGTTCTCAAAAATTGGGTCAGTTCCTGAAAACAATATAGACTATACTAACTAATATCAAGCTAAAATGCATGCAAGAACTGATATGGAAGTATGCAACGTGTTTTAATAAAAACCTCTTAACATAAAATAATAATAATAATAATAATAATAATAATAATAATAATAATAATAATAATAATAATAATAATAATAATAATAATAATAATAATAATAATAATAACAATAATAATAATAATGAAATACAACTGACGGTGAGGCATATTATCATAGGACATTTTTCATTTAGTTGTCATGCAATAAGTAATCAAATTAAAAGCGTATATAAAATAGGTCTACCGAAAGAATATTTATCAACTTTAAATTTTCCCTTTTAACTAACTCCATTTATATACTTAAGAAAATAGAAGCTCATGATACGTTACAATAACAAAACAATATTATGAAACTTCCAAGAATATACATATTTTCCAAGACTATTTTTCAGTATACCGATTCCACTTCAAGAACTATTTTATAAGCAAAACTTGCAGGCCACCGGAAAGATCACTTTAGCTTTATCATATTTTAAGCATTTAATTCAAAAATTTACACAAATCAAGGCCAAAGGATGGATCAATATCGTCACTTTAAGCACTTAAATCACAATAAAAAACTAAATATATCCACTAGAAGGAATAATTTAGTGATGCTACTTTAAATGGACTTGAGGTGAACTAAGTGGACAAATGAATTCATGTGAAGGATATTTGTCAATTATAATCAGACCAAAAGATGTTCATCATTCCCAAATTTGATATTACTTTACATGAAGCCAGACCTACTGAAGCTAGCCGGGTGGTCACTACGTTAATAAAAGATGGGAGGAAGCAGGACATCTTAATACTTTATACACCCTAATTCCTTGGTCAATTGTTTAGTAGCAAGAGGGAAAAATTATGGGAGGAAAGAATTTCAAGTTCATCGCTCCTTTATCACACTTCGTTAACTCTTAATGCTTGCTGGGAACGCAGGTGCAGAAATTTTCTCTTCACCTCTGTGGAGCTGTGGTAGCAACTAAATCTGATACTATACTGGCCTAGGTGCGATCCTGGACAGGAGTTGGATTATCATTCACTGTCTCATGTCGTTGTGAAATAAACTATGCAACTAACAGGAGGGTTGGTGATTTTCTATAGGTCTACGTGATTATTCATCCATTGCTTGGAGATCACTGGGTCCACGTGATTGGAGAGAGGGATTGGACTCAAGCTATATGGTAGAAATATTGTCGACCTCTGTTCTATCACTGTACCTTGCCTATGATTTTCATAAGTGACCTTTAACCACTTCCAACATAATTTTATAAACTATACCTTAACCATATTTTGGGAGCAGGCAAAAAGGCCAGTTGCCAACCACATGAGCTCCCATCCACGCTCTTCGCTCAGGCGGTTTCTGTTCTCAGTTAACTGCTTCATAACCTGACAGTAAATTTCATCACGAAGAATCTCCTGTTGACAGAATAATGAGGATGAGAAAACACTTGTTCAGATAACCATAAATATTTTTGTATATATTTTTGTTAACCTTACTATAATGGCAGCTGTTATATAATGAGAACAGTTGTTACATGAAACCATGAAAATTTGCAGCTGTTATAGGAAGAGAACAGTGTTACATGCAACCATGAAAATATTCTAAGTTTATTGAGATTTCTTGTGGTAGATGTCACATGATTTGCAGTTTATTTTAGATATAAAGACGCACATACCAAAACAACGATGAAAACATGAAGACTTTGTCATGGTAGGCTTTGGTAAAATTATATGAAAAATACATCTTAATAAGAAAATGTGGCCACAACCTTTAATACATTTAATATTTCTCAAGAATTGGATATAGTAAATATGATGTGGGAGCTGCAGTGTAATGAAAAAAAGTGTACATTCAATAATGAAAACATTCAAAATGTCTTGAATGTTTATTTCCATGTAATGGAAAATGTGCTTTAACGACAATCAGTGAACATAAAGCGATGATAATATTTATTCATATATTTAGAGGTTTATTTAAGGAAGCACAAAATAAACTCAATATTAAGAAGAAACAAATATAAAAAGATTCTCTCTAATTTTGTAATAGTCTCTTTAGGCAAATGGAAAGGAAATCGAATATTTACGGCACATGTTTTACAGAATATTATAATATTTTATATTTCTCATGGAATGATTAGGTCATTAAAATAGAAATTGCATTTCAATTAAGTTAACTTGTCAATTTATTCCAATATTCGCAAGGTTTGTTTAAACAGATATACAGTGACTTGCATATTTACGATGAAACTACAAAGAAACTTAAAAAAAGATTATTCCGATTTTATTAAGCTTTTGGAGAGAAGAGTGCTGTACTGAGAATAGCAGATTTGTGTAAAATTTTTCACTGTTTACTTAGGTAAATGTAATGGGTACTGTATATTAATGAGAAATTTGCACATAAAATCATACAAATATTTGGTTGGCTTTCAAATTGCTTTTGGAGATAAGATGAGAATTCAAATTTATTACATGAATTAAAAGGCAAACGATGCACTATTGGGCTAAAATCAATAAAAAAAAATGAAGAGTACTTCATGCCAGTGATAGTGACGTCACAAACAAGCAATCATGGAGGTAGCTGGTCCCTTCGTTTGCCCAATTCAGTCGACTATTACGGTAAGCAGGGGAACTAGGAGGAGGTACTCTTGCTCCCACCAATATAAATAAATTAGTAGATTAAATGGGAGACTCAGACTACTGGAAACCTAATTATAAGTAATGCCAAAAATCCTAATAATATATAAACAGAGCTTCAAGTCCCTTATGGTGAACAGAATGAGACGGAGTTATTTAAAAATTGAAAACTCACATGTTTTAGAGGTCCATCAAAGATCTGGTCAGTGAGGTCATTGCCTTGCCTGTTCCTCCTTGAGGGCAAATCTCCCATGTACTTCAAGATGGCGTTGAAGGCATAAACCGATTCTTGGGCCAGTTCCTCTTTGTGCAACAACTTCTTCAGGAGGGGTTGTTTGATAGGATCTCTCGAGTATTTCCATAGGTACTCGTTCGAAGGGCGCCGAGCAGAGGTAAGGGTGATTGCC